>JABSMS010010593.1:0-13543 GCA_018902275.1 Aleiodes sp. PSUC_FEM 10030003
ATGTTTTGTTTCGATCGTAATTCCTTTCCCGATAACAGTTTTCTCAATGTTCCTGCCAAACAAAGAATTTGCAAAAAGAATATAGCAAGAGATATTTACCTTGGGGTATTATAAAAACGTCCCTCGCGGCTTAGGATGCGCTGCATAAATACATCGGCTGCATGCTAATGCCCACGCGCGGTCGTGC
Organism: Aleiodes sp. PSUC_FEM 10030003; assembly: GCA_018902275.1. NCBI lineage: Eukaryota > Metazoa > Arthropoda > Insecta > Hymenoptera > Braconidae > Aleiodes > Aleiodes sp. PSUC_FEM 10030003. The sequence goes on from JABSMS010010593.1 coordinate 188, forward strand.
ATCGAGATCTGTGGATAGGGAAATATCTTGGATCAGTGGTGTATCGACTCTATAGACTGCATGCACAAGATTCACTTGAGACATTTACTTTGAGTATAAATGACGACGTAAATTCAATCTCCGTTTATTCGGACGCCTAAAATCTTAACGAGGAAACTGCTGCATTAACCAAACCCCAATGAATTCCATTGTTAAACAAATGAAGAAAATTTCAATTAAAATTCCATTAAACTTTCAACAGGTTCGCCCAAGGCACATGACCGCGACGTCATTTTTCCATTCGGAATTAAAAAATCTAAATTGCATAATGATATTCCGAGGAAAATTCGATTCAAATTTTGGTAAAAAAAACCGTGGAAGTAATTTTTTATGACAGTCTCTGAATCAAAGATAACAAAAAGCGCAATTTATTGCCGAAAAGTGCGGAAACGGTTGCATAATATCCTCGAAAATGCCGGGATATCTCTAACCTTGAAACTGCAATAAACCGAGAACCACAAGCATGAAAAATATGGGACTGCCAATGTCATCCGTGACAAATGGTTCGTAACAATCTGCAGAAAGAATTGCATCGATAACTTCGATAGTTTACGAGATACACGAGGCTAGTTTTTGGTAAGAAATTGGCGATTTGAAGAGTGGCGCGCGCCTCCGAGCGATAGTCTCATTGCCGTGGAAACCATTCCCCTTTTGTCCCCGAAAACTTTCGAAAACCAAACGAATTGTCTCAGCATTTTCTTATTAAAAATAACGATTCAACGGATTGAACTGCATCAAAGATATCACGCGCCTAAAAGAGACGAGCCCAATACAATAAACCGGATGCAGCATGCAGCCTTCGATATTCCCGAGACATTCTATCACTATTGCTATCATCCGTGAACCTCGCCTCTCAAACACAAAATCACTCCAGCATGAGATGATTTTATTTCTTCGTTTTATTTTTTCTTCCCAACCGAGGTCATAGCGCGTATTGTTGCGTGACGATTTGCGGTTTGACGCGATTACGGCCACTACCATAATAATATTTTAACTGTCAAATCTTGAGACACGAACCCTTGGAATCTCATGTAATTGAATAAATTAACAGGCGTAACCTATTTTTTCCAAACCGACTCTTATTTAGAGAGTGAGGACAAATGTAAAGGACTCTTCAATTTTTGAGCTTCTCATTTGACAGCTTGGGGGAAATTTGAGCTGGAAAATGATATAATTCAATGCATTTTGGACCAGTACCTTACGAGATAATTTGGAAAATAGAATTCATCCACTAAATGGTTTTTTTTGCAAGCACTCAGAAACTATTAGGCGGAAATTGATTGTTTTTTAGCGTTCTCCAGCGCAAATTTCCCTGACTGCCCGATGAAGTGGTCAGAACTTTAAAATAAATCATCAACTTCATCCTCTCAAAAGGAATAACAAAAACACAATTTTCCGCTTTTCAAACATAAAATCAGCTTCCATACTCAATTGAATTAGAATCTTCCACATCATACGAAAAACATTGAAGCAACATGACTCCAGTGAAACCAAAATATACCAGGAATAAAGAATGAATAGCCTGCCGTTGCAATTAGAACGAAGAAAGAACAAGTGTTCATCATGAATTACATATTCTCATCATCTCCATCTAATCCCTGACAAAAAAATCCAGGCAAACAGGCGCCCCCTCGCCGTAGTACCAAACCCGAGAGAGAGAGAGCGAAGCTTGTTCCCGAACCGTAAAAAAATGAAAAAAAAACCTATAAACCCGTGGTGAAACGGTAGAACTCTTTTCATGCAGAGAAAAAGACGCAAACTCCAACACTCGGTAACCGGCAGCGTCACTAGTTAGAGGGGAATAGTGAGGGGCAAAGGGAAGTAGAGGGGAAGGGGGAAACGAGCAAAGCGTAAAAGAGAAGAGAACACGATTCTCCCCCTTTGCCTCTCTGCAGTATATATTCTGTAAAACCCGTAGAGAGGGAATAGAACCGCTGCGTAGCGTGGTAGAGAGAAGCGGCATCGTCGCACATATACAGGGGCCAGGATATTTCAATACCGACAGTCAGAAAGAGGGGAATATAGTTCCCCCCCCCCCCCCCCACCTCTTGCTCTTCGCCTCGCATCGGGTACTGTTTTTCCCCTCGTTTTATATCACTCGCACCCGAGGCCGTGGATACACCGGTGTGAGTGTACCCGTTTTGCGTTACAGAGGCCCCCGAGCATAGGCCAAAGTAAGGGAAGTGAGGGGAAGAGGGCAGACGAAATAGGAGGGGAAGGGGGGGAGAGAAGGGAGAAAAAGGCAATTGAGTCCAACACGAAACCGGAGAGAAGGGAAAACCAGAATACACAGTAATTTCTGTCTACGCCCACTCCAGTCAGTACGTCAGAAGGGTAACCAAACTGTGGGACGTGGTCTCAATTCTCATTGGTTCATTAAATTGTAGTGGGAGTTGTATCATCACAACGTATACCAACGTCCCACCAATCCCACTACATACTTACTCCACGGTGGAACGAATTTTTTTTCCCTTCTCTCTCTCTCTCTTCGTCTATCCCTCGGGTATTTACGCCGAGTGAGTGAGAGATACTAGCTCTTCTTCTCTCTCTCACTCTCCCGCGCGCGTCCGTGCCCGCAATCCCGGAGTGAGGGACGAGACACTCTTGTCTCGGGATCCGTCGAGGTTGCACGCGTTTACAGTATATAACCTCGAGAGTATACTTGTTTTTCAACGTATTTTTCAAGTACAATACTCGACAACTTAGAGACAACATTCTAACCTCTCGAAAAAAGCGTTTTCTTTCTTCTTTCTATGATTTAACATAGTAAACGTGATAACAAGGTGTTTTTTGAAGAAAAAAAAAATGTGTGCTCAATAGTTGAGTGAGAGTGTATGTGACAGGACAGTGTTGCCGGATTATTAATCATAATAATTAAACAGAATTAATTAGTCAGTACTACCGTAATAAACCGTTGATGAATTATTTTAAAAAAATGACAATTAATTTATTGTACTGAAGTTGAATACGTGAGGAGTTGAGGCAGTTTTTTTTTGTTGGAGTAGAAAATAAGTGAATTAGACGTGGCAACCCTGTACCGGCGCGCGCAATTGCTCTCTCTCTCCTCGATCTCTCTTGCACACATTAAATACACGTACCACCAAAGGGGAACACTCGTTGGGGTGGCCTCGTCCCTCTACAGCTTTTCACATTGTCCCCCCTCTCCCTACTACTTTTATCACCGTCTCTCTCATGCACACGTCTCTATATCCATCATAACCCCCTACCACAACTATCTGTCCCCTCTTTGCCCCCCCTCTGTCCACATTACGAACCGGGTCGGGCGAGTCCAACCGACGATGTTTGCCGAGGGAAGTACGGCAGGAGCCCTCTACGAACACTAGTACGTCTTGATCCGGTGAATGTACCAGACGCCGCGTGTTTAAAAAAGAGAGAAGAAAAAAAAAGGAGAAAAATTTCCTCACCCATTTTTTGCCAATATAAAACGTAGTATTACGTTGCAACCGATGGTGAAGCACTCGGGATGAATTTATTAATTTGTCCATGTTCAATTAAACACAATTAAATTGACTCAGATGAATTATTTAAAATTAATTTTTGAATAATAAAATAAGCAAGTAATAAAGTGGAAGTGGATAGAAAACCGACGTTTATATATCCAGTGAGAATACCCGAACGGCCATGTTTGGTGTTTACGAGACGAGAGGGAGAAGCTACGGGCAGATGCTGACGTCACGAGGGCTAATGTTAAATTGAAAAACGATAGATAGCAGCACTGTCAATACACAACTGAAGATTTACACAAAAACATTAATTCACACACTTCGGATTATATTTTTTTTGTTCAAGTTATTCTCTTTGAGGATAAATACAATTGTGAATTAATAATTCATGCAAGTGAATTAATTATATTGTTCATTGATCATTATTATCATTGTGGTGAACTTGAGAAGGGTGAAAGTTTTTCGGTGAAAATAGTGGGGAGTGGTTTTAAAGTGGAATTCTTTTTTTACAATTCTCTTTTTTTCTTCCATCCAACCGATGGGACGTGCGTGTCCGACACTGATCGTGCTTGCCGGTTGTGTACTGGAGTTGAGTACCGTTCTGAAAACATTCGTTGTGTACTGAGGTTCTCATTTTTATTTTCTCTTTTTCTCTTGTGTGGTGATAAAAAACATCCGGCAATGTGTTGGTATTTATTTGATTCTTATAAACAGATTTTTTTGCTCTCGGGCTTTTTTCGTTGGGTGAAATTTGTGGAGTGAAGTGTTTATTTAATTTTTGCTCCTTTTATTTTGTTTTGAATCATTTTTACAATTGTAAGAAACATAAAATTTAATCACGTGTTTATCGATCCGGTCGAGCCAAATTGGATTACGCGAGTGTGGTGGAAAGAATTCTTTTGGTGGAATTATTCATTCACTTGGATTAAAATCGAGTGAATTTCACAATTTTCTTTTTTCGTTGTGAAGAGGATATTTTTTTAATCATTGAGAATGGATCTGGGGGACAGAGTTTATGCCGCCGAGCGGATCACCAAGAAGAGAAAAAAGCGGGTAAGTGGGGAAGGGCGAGGAGAGAGGAGGGAGACCAACTGCCGCCAGACGGCGGTAGGCGACAGAACAGAAAAACGAGAGAACGGGGTTTAGGTGTTTGTCTATGCGCAATGCGCCGCACACACGAAACTCTGTTTCATTTTTTTTCTCCTTTTTTTTTTCATTACTACTTTGAGACGAGGTATCAGGAGAAACTGAGTTACCTCTTTCGAAGAATATTAAAACTCCAACGGGAGAAAGAGAATATTTTAAAATTTCCGTTTACAATCGATGTTACTTTTTTGAAATTCATTGTAGATAATTGGCGGGAGGAAAATTTTACATGATATATTTTTTGTTGGTCGTGAAATTCTCTACGAAGTAATGTATCTTGACATTTTCGAAGAGAAACACAGGTTGAGATTCTGTCTAAACAGACAGGGAATTTGAGGAGCGAAGTGGAGGAATGAGTCTTGAATTTAGGTTTGCGGTAATTTTAAAATAATCTTGAGAACGTTTGGGTTTAGGAGGTTAGATACTCCGATCATTATTGTGGAGAATTCAATTTTCTACAAAAATGTCTGTCACATTCTCATAAATCCCAGTTTCAGAGACATTCCCCAGATACTGAGGAGCTCCAGAATTACTTTAGTGGAATAAATCTTTGAAGCTTTTTGTGGAAAATTTCATTCTCCACAAAAAAATGTCTCTTTGTGAAATCCCCTAAACTTAAAAGTTTCGGAGATATTCTTCAAAATATGAAAAAGCATCGAATCGCTCTGAAATTCTCCGGCTGTAAACAATTCAATTCATACTCATGACATTAAACACTTCAAATAATAAACTTAATTATGTTTATTTAATGAAAAATTTGAGATATCGAAATTCAATGAAAATTTTGGAATTTTTCCGTTTCGCTCTGATTTACTTTTTACTGAATTGGAAATTAATTATTTTTTTTCATCATTTTCAGGGAATGGTGGAGTATTACGTCAAATGGAAGGGCTATAGCAACAGGCACAACACGTGGGAACCAGAGGAGAATATACTAGACGTGAGGCTAATTGAGCTGTACGAGGAGAGCCAAAAGGGCAATGACGTAGTCACAAGAAGGCCCAGAAGACGGGACACGCGATACAATGTAATAAAAAGTCATCTTCTGTTGCGCAAATTCACAAAAGTTGCCTTTCAAACTAACGTTGATAAATTAACCATTGAAAAGAATCTAATTAAATATGACATAAGGAATTCTTTGGATATAAATCAATGAATTAATTTTTCACGATGATTAAGTTGATGAATTTCTGCCGGAAAATGATACAATGCGGTCGATTTTGAATGAATACTTTTGGAAATATTGGAAAATGGAAATGGAGCCAAAAACCTTATTTCTTTTTATAACTCGAAAACTATTTCTCTAAAATTCATTGCATCACATAATTTTTCAGCTCAAATTTTCCCGATCGTTTCAATGGAATAATTGTTTCCCCGAGAATTCATAATCTCCAAAAAGGGAATTTTTCCGAATTACCACCTTTTTTTTAATGGAAACATTGAAATATTGAAGGATAATTATTTATATTTTTACAGGAGCAAGTCCTGGCAAATTTAGTAGTAGAAGAAGAAGCAGATGGAGACGAGAGAGTTGGTGAGGACAGTCAAGATGAGTCAGGAAGTACCTCAGCCCAACGATTAAATCAAGTAGCTGATGATGACACGATTGCTAGTTCATTAGATGGACACGAGTCACCAACACCACCAGAATTATCAGTATCAGCATTCAGTATTGATTCAGACAATTCAAATAGTAGTGTTGATATACCACTGTTGCCAAGACGAGAGCCAGCTGGTACTAAAAGAAAAGCTGAAGTTTTGAGTAAAGAATCTGGAAAAATTGGTGTTACAATAACTACTAGTCCCAGCAGCGGTGGCAGTAGTCCACCACCTAGCAAATTACCAAGATTATTACCGCTTAAAGGAAATGCTGCATCACCATCTTATCATGTGGGTATTTTTTGAGGAATGATCAATCATTGAATAGAAAATATTCATGATAATCTCAATTAATGAAGCATTATTCAAGTGCTTCAATATCTCGAAAACTGTCGGGTTTAGGAGAATTTATCAAGATACCTTTTTTGTAGAAGATCGAAATGTTGACAAAAAAGGTCTCTTGACATTTTCCTCCAAAACAACTGGTTTCTAAGATATTCGTGAAAAAACCTGCAATTTTTTTGATTCAGTCCAAGAGTGAAGTACGTTTTTTTTGGTTAGATTGCAAATATCTCGTGAATTATTGTGTTTGGGGGAATTCTCTAAGAGGCTTTTTTTTGTAGAGGATTAAATTCTCTTCAGAAAAAAGTATCTTGATCACTTATCCCAAAACCGCTCGTTTCAGAGATATTGACGAAGCAAAAAGAAATTTTTCGGATTATGTTTCTTTCACCTTTTTATTAGTTAAGGTATTCGTGAAATATCTGGTATTTATGGAAAATGGTGCAATTTTTGTGAGGACATTTTTTGTAGCTCTAATTCTTTACAAAAAAGGGCATTATCAAAATTTCTCTGGCTCTCTTAGATTTGCCCATAATCCAAGGAAACTGACATAATTTATTTAGTTATCTAAGCCACAAGGATCACCTGGAAAGCTCTTGATATTTCCTTGTAAACCCTCAACATTTCATTGATATCTTTAAAACAATCTAATAAAAATTTTGCAAGCATTCTCTGTAAAAAATTATTTTCAATGATTGAAATTTAATTGAATCATGAATATTGCGAGTCACTTGACTGAAAGATTACCTTTGACATGAGGAAAAAAAAAGAAAACCATTATTGAAACACGTTTTCTCTTCACAGTGCATTTCTTCTAAAAAAAAATTATCGTAATGTTATCTCATTTTTTAAATTTAATTGCCCACATTTCGTTCGTAATTTGATTGATAGCGAATTTTTGCTTGCCGGTGTCATGGCAATCGTCTGTTTCACATTTTGCCATACACCAATTACTCATTTTCATTAATAAAAAAAACTGCATTGTTGAAATTGATGAATTTGATGGAATCAGGGATCTTTGATTCCCGTAGATGGCCAGGGAAATTTTAGGCGAGAAATGATATCGTCACCGTAGAATGAAAAGGGTGTAAGTTAGCATTCTTATGTAAAAATGAGTGTAGATTCAATTTGTGTAGTTTTTTTTGGCACTCACGCTCTTTTGACTCCAGGACGACAATATAACGCAATTCTCGCTGAATCAGTAGTTGTTGAGTTATTCAAGAAACAATTTGGGAAATTCGTATTTTCTTCATCATCTAGGTAATTATTGGTTCGGAATCTATTTCCAGAGCATTTTTCAGCTTAAATGTTTCCGGATATCCAATAGAATATTCAAATTTCATTTTTTCCACAAGGCAATTTTTTCGAAAAATGTATTAACTTGAAGTATTAACATATCTTTCAATAAATTCGTTCGTCTTCAAAAACTCTCCGATAAGTCTGTCCAGGCTTAACCTAAAAACTTTTAATTATTCAGTTAGATCAATGAAAATAAAATTCCGCATTTCCTCAACAGAATCACAAAGTTAATGGGCGAAGGCCGTCCTCGTCAACGGTGAAATCGACGCCGGACGAGCCCCTACCAGCAGTACCAACGACGCCGGCACCAGCGCTCCAGGACAAGAAACGACCCGAAGCCGACGTACCCCATGGGCCACCACCCTCCCTTCCACGTGCACCACCAGTCTCATTATCGCCCCAAATTGACACTACCCTGGAGCATCCCTCAAAGAAACGTACCCTCGAAAAATCAAATGGCGTTACTACTGATACAAATGGCCACAAATCACTGAGTCCAACTGATGCTTACACGAACAACAACAGGTTAACGTCAATCATTAACGGACATCACAATAATAATTCAACAATTATAAAACAACCGGAATTAATAAAATCCGATGTTTATATACCACTTAATAGTCCTGGCACTGATTATTGGCATGCGAGAAATCCAGTTGCCGATCAGGTATTTATAACAGACGTTACAGTTAATTTAAAAACCGTCACCATTAGGGAGTGTAAGACTGAAAAGGGTTTCTTTCGAGAAAGAGACCCCAAGAGTGATGTCTATTAATGATAATTGAAGGGAATACAAATAATGAAGATGCTAATGATCAGTTGTTCAATTTTTTTCCATTTCTAATGATGACTTGAATGAAAACAAATATCATGAATTGATTTTTTTTATATTTTCATGAATATCTCTGAAACCCTTGCATTTAGGAAAAATTGTTCGAGGACCTTTTTTTTAGAGAATTGATTTTCCGACAAAAAGAGTCTTTTGGTCGAATCTCGTAAACCAGATTGTTTCGGAGATATTTAAGGTTGAAATCTCAAGAACTTTCTGAAATAGAGAAGATTCAATTCATTATTTAATTACTGTAATTAATGGGGAAAATCATTATCCGACTGATCATGCACTTCTTCGAGACACAAAATACAAAGGAAAAAATGATTTCAAAAAAATTACAAACCGAATGTAATTTTAATAATGAATGAATTGATTGAATCATTGATTGTAAATATAAATTATTTTCACACGAAAATTCGAAAAGTAGAGCATCGAGTTCATTCGTTTCTGTTTAATTAGAAGAGGTGTCATTGTTATCTCATAGTTTTTCTTTTTATTATTGAATTCAAGTATTAGAAAGAGGAGCCTGGATTACTTTTAATTATTATTTTGTAAATAGGATGCTTGAGTAGGCATAGAGAAGCAAGATCTGAGAAGAATTAAGGATTTTTAATGAAAAAAAAATGATAATTCCGTTTCTTTCTAAAAGAAAATGGGAAATTGGGGTTTTGACACAACTGGAGATGTGTAAAAATTAATTTAAAAAGATAATAGTAGAGAATGAATTATTGTTATTGAATGAAGTGGAGAAGAATGTTGAAATATTTGATTTGTGAAATTATTCTCCTTTTCCGTAAGTTCTTTTTTATCGAATATCTTCAAGCCTAAGGGAGATAGGGAAAAATTTGTAAGGAGCTTATTTGTAGAAAAAAAAAATCAGAGCTACAAAAAATTGGTGAAATGATAATTTTTCTATCTCCCATACACTTCAAAATATTTACAAAAAAACCGAGGAATGAATAAAAATGTTATAGAACATTCAGTAATTTCAGAATTGGTTTGTTGCAAATAACTCGTAAACCGAGAGAGATAGCGAAATTATCGTGAGAACCTATTTTTTAGCTCTGATTTTTCTTAATAAAAAAGGGCCTGACAAAAATTTCGCTATCTCCTTTATCTTGCAAGATATTTTGAGAAAATTGATCGCGAAGAAGAATAGATTATTCAACGTTTTCATAGTTGTGAGGTTCTTTCAAAATATCTTGAAAATTAAAGGAGATAGCGGATTTTCTCTACAAAAAAGGGTTTGACGATAATTTCTCTTCCATATATTCCGAGATATCTCCAAAAAACCGATGACTCAAAATGAACTCACAAAAATTTCATTAAAAACTTAAATTCAACACTTTTTCATTTCATTCAATCTCACACACACACACCTACATACACACACATAACTGCAATAGCAACTTGCACATTCGCCTCCATAAATTGTTTATGTTTCATTTTTTTAACTAGTTAGTTATATTTTGTCAGTCGATTTTTAATGAATTGTTGGAGCTTTATAGAAAAAAAGAAAAGAAAAATGTTTCTCTGAAAATTTCATTTTTCTTTAGTTTTTCAGAGTGAACATTCAATAATGTTCCTTTTGTTCTGTTCTGTTCTGTTCTCGTTGAGTTATTTCTAATTGATTCATTTTTTTATTGTAATGAGCGTGAGTCTTGATAAAATTTAAAGAAAATAAATAAACAAATAAGAGATAATCATATCTTTGAGAAAAGAAGTGAATTGAAGTAATTTACAATGACCAAATTGTTATAAAATTACCAGGACTAGATGCTAATGAATTTACAACTTTATTTATATTGAAAAGTGAAGAATAAAAATACAGATGGAAGATTATAATTTAAATAAATGCATGTACACACCACTGTGTGACACTTGTGCACTTTCAGAACCAGTAAATCCGTGATATAGTTGATTATGAATGAAAATTAAAAACATAGTTTGTACAAAGAAATAAAAAATCAGCTGAAGATGAGAAAAAACAAATTAACACAATCGCTAAATCATATATGATGCTTATTTATTATGATCAATGAAATCAACTTTTTAGGTTTTCTTACATAAATAGGAATAGTATTATGAATGTGTATCTATGATGGATTTGATGATTGCGACAGAAATGATGTTTAATCATGATTTTTTTTATTGTCATTTGGGTTCGTAAATTTAATGGACCAAAGATCAATTTATGTTAATGAAATGAGGGGATGAGACGTTTTTAAGATGTTCTGAGACTATCTCGGAATCTACGCGAGATAGACGAACTTTGATAGAGACCTTTTTTGGTAGAGACCCGATTCGCCTCAGCAAAAAAGTTCATTACAAAAATTTCACTGTCTCCCGTCGTTTTTGAGATTTTTTAAAAGAAGTGGTGAAGTGGAAACTTGAAAAAATTTAGTTGACTTGGTTTGTTTCTTGAGATTATCTGGAAATCCATGGGAGATGGGAAATTTTTTGTAGGGCCTTTTTGGAGAGGATAATTAGAGCTGCAAAAGAAGTTGTTACAGTTTTCTCTCTATCTCTGATACTTCTCGAAATAATTCGGAAAAACTGATTGCATGAGGATTGAAAAAATTGTGAATTAATTATGATCATGGTTTTCGTGGGATATCTCGTAATCTATGGCAAATAGGGAAAGTTCTGTCGGAATCTTTTTTGTAGATCTTTTTCCGGACTACAAAAAAGGTTATTACAAAAATTTCTCTATCTCCCTTATTTTCCGAGATATTCCCGAAAAACTGAAGGCAAAATGAAATTAATCTCATTTCATCACTTCCTTGTTACATTGTTTTACCAAAAAAAATTGATAAACAATACTTCGTAATTAGAAAAAAAAAAAATTCATCTCCTTGTCTCGATGAAAACGACAAAAACTATCTCGTGTTGACTTGAGTTAAACAATTAAACATTAAATTCAATAAGAGTGACTTTTCTTCTATTGTAAAACTTTCTAAAGAAAAACATTAAAAAAAGAAATGAAGAGGAAAGAAAATTGTTGTAATGTATAATTGTAAATGAGGATATTTTTTCCAACTGTAAAAAGTGTAAATAGACGAAATGAAATTTCCTTGCAAGTCATAAGCGGGAATGGGTAAAAAAACAAAAAAAAAATAACTGTAGATTTTCATTATTGACCTTCTAATTACTTGTAAATAATGTGGAAGCTGTCTCTTTTTCAGTTGTGAAAACATGAAAAGAATAGTGGAAGTGTATGGAATCACATGGAAGGAAGATTCTCTCCACATTTGAAATTAAATTTGGAAGGGAGATGGGGTGAAATGGGCCTGCCAACAAAACTTCCGAAATGAGGAAATTTTAGATTTTCTTAAATTCAATTTTTTCATCAATGTCCTATTTTTCCGCGAATTGTTGCGATGTGTTGAAGTTGATCCCAATTAAAGCAGGAATGATTTTTCATTGATTTTAAGCATTTTTCTTATTGATTTGTGAAGAAAATTAAGGAAAATATTGTTGAGAAAATGACCTTCGGTTCTCACTAATATCGGTTTTCATCGAATAGCCCGGAAATTCATAGACTTAGCAAAAAATTCGTTATGAATTTTTTTGTAGAGGAGAAAAAGAGCTGCAAAAAAAGTAATCACTGAAATTCTCCTATCTTCCATAGATTACGAGATATTTCGAAAAAAAAGGACTCAATTTCCGAAATCAGCAAATGTCAGTGAATTTCCAGTTTTTTTTGAATATCTCGGAAAATAATGCAGATAACGAAATTTTGGTAAAAACCTTTTTTGTAGCGGACAAAAAGAGCTATCGAGAATTCCAAACGGAAATTCCTTCACCTCCCATAGATTCCGAGATATTCACAAAAACTAGCAAAATTGATTTCAAACAGGAGAAAATACTTGGAATTTCCCCTTCCCGTTCATTTATTGTAATAGATGTAACGAAAAAAATATTATTCCTAACAGGGCCCCATTTTGCCCCAGGGCCTTATGTTCCACCTTCCACAACTGAAAAATTCTCATTATTTTTCTCCTCTCATTGAGAATAGACTGTGCGCGTACCTTCGATATTTGTTTCTGTACTTAGACCTTCATTATTATACTAAACAAAGAAAATTGAAAATAATAATGAAGAAATGCGTGAAAATTTGCAGTAACACATGAGTACACATACACGATTGAACACATGGCATATAAACGATATGTAAAACCCCGGTAGTACCAAATCCAACAGTAATTTTAGTTCTGTCTGGTACAGATTCCTTATATTTCAATAAAAATAATTATCTTGAATTAATGTGTCATTTTCTAAATCCCAAAAACATTGAATAATTTCGTGATGTAATCTTTAAGATTTATCGCCTCAATTTTTTCCTTTAATTTTTGACATAAATAAAAGTAATGTAACATTCTCTTATGATTTTCTTGGTTAAAAAAAAATTCTGTCTTAAGGAATAAGGGAAATGATAAATGTTCACAAAATTTTCAATTCTATCAAAAAGGAGTAAGCACGTATAAAAATTTCCATGACAATTGTTATGACAATGTCATAACAATTGTCATGGCGTTGTCATAACAATTGTTGCGGCAATTGTCATGACATTGTGTTGGCATTGTCATGACATTGTCATTAAAAATTTGCCGCTTGCCATGGCAACCCTGACCA
>JABSMS010010604.1:0-13542 GCA_018902275.1 Aleiodes sp. PSUC_FEM 10030003
TATAAAAATAATTTTTTTTCTTTTTTTTTTTCATTAACTTTCAGTTGTATATTTGGGTGATGTTTGGCGATAGAGATCTCGATGACAATGATAAAAATGAACCACAGCCCCTTAAATAATTATTTTCATGTTGGTTGATAAATTCAGCAGTGAAAAGGGGCAACGAGATGAGTCGACGTAGCTTCACCATCGTTCGCAAGTAGATATCTCGGAAACTGGAGGAGATAGAGAAATTTTTGTGAAGAGCTTTTTTGTAGAGGAAAATCCGAGCTACAAAAAAGGTTATAGTGAAAATTCTTCTATCTGTCGTAGTTTTTGAGATATTCGCGATAAACGGAATGGGTGGAATTTACGGGGAACTGAGTGCACTCAGTTTTTTGCAGTTATCTCGGAAACTAAGCGGCATAGAAGATTTTTCGTAGGGAACTTTTTTGTAGCCAGAATTTTTCTCTACAAAAAAGGTTCTTACAAAAATTTCTCTATCTTTATTAGATTCCGAGATATCATCAAAACTGATCGAACAAAATAAACTTGAGATGAGTGAGGTAAAGAGATACCCTGGGGCAAAATGGACCTTTCCATCGACAATTGTTTTTGGGATATTTTTGGAAATTTATTTTAGAAATTAAAAATTTCAAAAATAATTTTTGTCCAAGGAAATTTTGAGAAATAGTTGAATAATTAACTTCGAGAAGACAAGATTTTGAGGAAAAAAATGCACATGAAAAATTGAAGTTTCGAGAAAATTTTGGAAAAAATTGAAAATCTTTTTTTGGTGAAAATGAAAAAGATTAAATTTTCACAAAATTGGAGTTTTTTCTTCAAAATTTCAAAACTGAATTTTTTTCTTCAAAATTCGGATTTTTTAAATTCTATCTTGAATTTTTTCTGGAGGGTCCATCATCCCCCATTCTTCTCACCATCGTGTTACCCCTTCACTACCAATTTTTTTTCCTTTCTTTTCTTTAATTTCATTGAGTGCACGATAATAACTCTATTCAATAAACTCGAAAACTTAGTGTCTATCAAAGAAGAAGAAAAAAAGTGGAACACATTGCTGGTATTTATACTTGAACGACAAATAGCATCTACCTAAATCATTATTATCAAAGACTCAAGTGAAAAAGAAAAGAAATTTTTTTTATTCCAATAGTTACATTTTTTTCATGAAATTCAGTCTAAGCATTGAAAATACATTCGCTTTCGTAAACTTTTCTGATCAGGGAGAAATTAAGAACGCAATTTATTTTATTCTTTCAATCTCTAACACGAAGTCCCCATATACTTGTTCTTCTAACGCCAACTGTTGGCCTAGCAACTGAACTGTATAAAAATTTGTTAATTTCTGTACTATTGCAATTAGCCTGAAATGATTTTAATGCAACGTCTGTCATCAAACCAAATATATCTAAATACAATAATGATGGCATGTAAGTTAGTCTGTTGAATGAGTAAGGTGGTATACCATAACACCGACTTAATGAGAGATGTTCTAATTGACGTAAGTTGAGGAAACAATTTACTGATGTTGTTGTTAATAATGTGCAATCACTTAGATCCAATTCGACGAGATCTGGACAGGAATCTACAAGATCTTTGACATCTGAAAAGAGAGAATACGAAATTTAAACAAAATGAAACAGTGGAAAAAAATTATTTATTTCCATTTTAATAAAATTTGTTGATATATTATTATATCGATATAAATGATAAATTGTGGAAGACGGGATAGTATGGACACGTGGGAAACATTATGATAGAATTTTTGTCGGTGGTGAAGGAATTTGATTTTCATATTTTTTACAAAAATTTAAAGTTTTTTCGTCGAAAATGGTAAATTTCAAATAATTGAGAGATTTGAAAAAATGTTAAATAAATGAACAAATTTCAGTAATGGAATAAAGATGAGATATTTTCTTGGTAAAAAAAAAATGAAAAAAAACGAATTTTTTGAAGAGAAAATGAGAAAAATAAAGATTTTTATAGGAAAAATTGACGAATTAAATTTTATGAGAAACAACGAATTTTTTTTTTTGTTTGAGCAAAATCTATTTTTCGAAAAAATGAACTTTTTCGCAAAAAAAATCGATTTCCGAGAAAAATAAAAGTTCAAGATTTCAACAGATTTATCATTTAAAAAAATCATTTTTTTAACGAATTTCTGAAATTTCATTTTTCAATATAATTTCTATGATAAATTTTCCCTTATTTTTGAGCAATTCATTTTTTTTTAATTCTATCCTGAAAATTTTCGTTTATGTGTCCATTTTACCTCAATTTATTTTGTGTATCAAGGAACTACACTTTTTCTTCTCTCATTTGATTCAAAAAAACTTGGATGAGGAAATGTTTTAACTATTCGAAAAGGAAAAAGAAATTGGCGAAAAAGATAGAGAAAATGGATTTTTATGGGAATTTGGGGAAATAATTGTTTTTCTTCTCAGAAATTAGAATAGTAATTTTCTTCGATTTCAACAATATTTTTTCCTAAATCTCGCTTCTTTCAAAATATTAAAAATTCTTGAAATTCTTAGGATTTTTAAAATTTTCAAAATTCTCGAGTTTCATAAAATAATCAAAATTTTAAAAATTTCTCATGTCGAGAACTTTTGAGAGTCTCTAGTTCTTTGAACTCTTCTAATTAAAAAAAATCAAAATATTCAAAATTATAAAAAATTCCAAAATATTCGAAATCATTAAAAGAGGATCCATTTTACTCCATCTACATAAAGAAGTGATTATCAAACTTTGATTTTTCTCGATTGATCACTGCAATTTCCATCAAATAACTCGTGAGCTGAGCGATAGAGACTTTTTTTTGTGGAAGATACTAAGAGCTACAAGAAAAGCCTCAAAATTTGTATAATTCCCCTCAGATTCCGAGATATTCTGTAAAAACTAGTTCACATGTTTTTTTCAAAATTCTCACAATTTTTCTTGCAATCAGGTATTTTAAAACATTTCCAAGACTAACACCAATGGATGAATTTCCGTAACAATATTGTTTGTCATTCTATTCTCCCCCAACAAAAAAAAATCCCCACAAAAATTCCTTCATCTCCGTCGAATATCGAGACATTCCATAAAACTCCACCATTTAACGTATTCACTCACTTTTATCAGTCATAGTTTTCCTGCATCCTGAAATATTGAGTCTGTTGATGGTCCTTGGTAGTGATTGACAAAGTAGGGTTATTGAGTCGGGATCGAGTGAGCACCAAGCCATATTGAGTGCATTCAAGCTGCAAAAAAGTATAAAAATAGTTCAATAATGAAGCGGGAAAAGAAATTAAATAGAAAAATTAATTGTTGATTTTTTTCTGAGTATCTTTAAAACTCGTGAATTGAGAAAAAAATCTAGATAGCTCGGCCAATGAATGAACGAGTACCATTGAATGAACAAATTCCATTTTTCAATGAAATAATTATTATATATATTTTCAGTATTGTATTCTGTGATTCTTATCTCTTAAGCGAAATCTTTGAAAAAAATTCACTTCGATACCATGATTTAAAACCATCTCTTAAGCAAGCGAATATACGTTCATTCATTGGTAAAACTGACGATTTGTACTAAATGATTGTTTCCTAATTTATTCACAAAAAAGAATGAGTCTTCCTTTAAACTTGACATTAAGTTTTGAAGTAATTATCGAATTTTCAATGATTTTCCGAGTACAGAAGGATCTTAATCTTTTATTCATTTGTCTATTCACGGTACCTTTTTTGTAGAGGATTTGCGTCATACAAAAGTGGTTTCTTCGTAAATTCTCATAAATCTCATACTTCCCGAGATATTTACAATATAAATCACAAAAAAACTTTTCGATTTGACGAAGTGAAGAAAGATAAGTCGATTTTCAAATACATTCTTTTGCGAATACCTTCGGAATGAGTAGGCTTAGAGAAAATTATCAAGAGATCTTTTTTGCAGAGCATTTAATTGCCTACAAAAAAGGTCTCTCGATAAATCCTCGTAAACATAATTTTTACAGAGATATTTTTGAAACAAGAGATTTGTGATTCTACGAAAAAATAAAAAGAGAAAAGAATTCAACTTACTTTCTCAATTCAATCAAGTGCCTGACACACTGAATATTAATACCCTCGCACATTGTTAAATCAAGTACCGTTAACTCATTATTTTCTTTTAATTAGATTTAAAAAAACTGAATCATGAAATTTTTTAACTATTCGAAAAGGAAAAAACATTCAGAGAAAAAAATTGAAAAATGTATTTTTCTGCAAATTTCAGAAAAAATGGTTTCTTCTTAAAAATTAGAATAGTATTTTTTTTTAATTTCATAGCTTTTGCCGCTAAACTTTCATTTCTCTTCCAAAATATCAAGAATTCTGAAAATTCTTAAAAATGTTTAACGTTTTTGAATCCTCGAGATTCTTAAGATAATTAAAATTAAAAAAATTTCAAATATTCAAAATTTTGATTATTTGTTTTCTTCAAAATTATCGAAATTCCAGTTTCTTCTAAATTTTAAAAAATTAATTTGAAACTTTCATCTAAACAGAAAAAAATTCAACTTACTTTCTCAATTCAATCAGATGCCTGACACACTGAATATTAATGCCCTCGCACATTGTTAAATTAAGTACCGTTAACTCATTATTTTCACTTATTGCCTCACAACTATCAACATTGAGTGTACACTTTTCCAGTGACAATTTTTTCAATTGCCTACACTTTGAAAGTAGAATTGCTAATCCATTCGCTGATATAACTGACATTGATAGATCTAAATACTGTAATTTACTCATATAATTATCACTTAATGTCTCTGAGCCAGGTAGAAATATTGGGTCAGCTAATTCAGCCTGTGCTAATCTCAATATTTGCACACCACGTGGTAAAATATGTCCGAGTGTACCTTGGTTAAGTACTTTACCACCGAGATCCAAGCGCGTCCACAATGCTTCATCCCTTGCAATTTGACACCATCTTTTGCAAACAAGCATCGAGCGTACTAAACATTTTTTCGGCAGCCATTTCAATATCATTAATATCATTTCATCGGATAATTTTGAGAATTTATCCTCTTGCACCAATGAATTTCTTTTTCTTCTTCTGAATAAATAAAATTGTTCAATATTCGATGCTGTATCAGAATTTGAATTTGTTGATGTGAAACTATTTCCTTGCTTGTCTGTCGATAATTCAGCCTCTACTCTTGATGCATAGCCAGATTCATTTTCTATTGCATTCAGAATACTCAGTGGGTCATCTAGGTGTGAGTGAGAATCTTTATCCAATCTTTTGTTCGTTAATTTGGATTTTGAAAATAAAAAAATTGGATTAGTTGAATTTTTAGAAGTAATTGGCGAAGGGAGATGAATCAAATAACTTTTTCAAACCCTCAACGATTTTATATTTAATAGGTAAAAAATATATTTGATTGAAGAAGTGAAGAAAGGAGAAATCAATGAAGCAGAGTATTTTGTGAATATCTTTGGAATGAGTGGGTTCAGAGGAAATTAGCAGGAAACCTTTTTTGTAGAGAATTTCATGCTCTACAAAAAAGGTTTCCTGATAAATTCTGTTAAACGTCATTATTCTCCAGATATTTACAAAATAATGTAATTGGTATTTTTGGAGTTGGAATGAAACGGAATATCTGGAAAAAAGATAATTGATTCATCTTTTTGTAGAACTTCAGGACAAAAAAAGTAAGTTTTTTCAATGGAAAATAATGAAAAAAAATCAGTTTCACTGAATTTTTTCGTTTAGAATATCCATTTTTTTTCATTGAAATGCCCAAGTTTTGTGTCCAAATTGAAGTTACTGAAGTTTCCCATCAATTTCACTCAGTCATCAATTTTTTGATAAAATTAACAGAGATTGAATTTTTTAAAAATGAAGATATTTAAAATAAGTGAAATTAACAAAAAACAATCTGCTCTAATTCGCGACAAATTCCAATACTCTGCGATAATTAGGAGCAGAAATATTCGTCACTAAACCATAATAAAAATTGAAAAAATAAGAAGTTCCTAATTTTTCATTTGAGGCAACGATAATGTGTCTCATTCTGAAAATTAATTGAATAAATAATCATTTTTCTTGAACCTCAAAAATTATGATTTCAAGAAAATAATTCTCATTTTTTAATGAATATTATCAATAAACCAAAAATTACCTCTCTAAATCAGTTTTCTCATAATTAGCAGCGCGATATGAATTTTCCTTCTCTTCACTACGAATTTTTTCATCAACAACTGTTTGCCGATTTGGCACCAAGCTGTTCGGTGAATTCGAACACTCTTGTGACTGTGTTCTCTTCATACTTTCACAACTTGTTTCATCATCTAACATACTGACACCAAGATCAACCATAACTTCAGGCTCAACGATACTCGTATCGCCCGGACACGTCCATCTACCTCCATTCTTTGATCCATTGTTCAATGAAGAATTCAGATTGTTGTTACAGCCATCATCCAAACGCATGCGCTTGCTATAAACAAAAGAATAAAAATTAGTCAAACAAACAATTAATTTTTTCTGAAGCATTAAAATTGTTTTGGTGCAAGTTTTCCTCAAATATCTCGGAATCTAAGGGAGATACAGAAAATTCTGTGAGAACCTTTTTTGTAGAGGGAAATCCGCCCTAAAAAAAAGGTATTTACAAAAAATTCTCAATTCTTCTTAGATTCTGAGATATTTCATAAAACGTCAAACGAAAGAATTAATAAATTTTATCGTTTTCTTCAGTTTTTCGGAAATATCTCAGAAAATAAGGAAGACACGGAAACCTTTGTGAGAACCTTTTTTGTAGAGCAGATTTAGAGCCACAAAAAAGTTTCCTACAAAAATTTTTCTAGCTCTTTTAGATTCCGAAATATCCTCAAAAAAATTGCGACTGATTTTAATTCGTGTAATTTTCCATTTCTCGCTCACTTCAGAAGCGATTTTGCCGCAATATCTCAGAAGTTAAATAATCAAAAGAATTTCATTAAAATCGTTTCTCGTAGAGAAGAATCCGCCCTTGAAAAAAGGTATTTACAAAAAAATCTCTATTCTTCTTAGATTCTGAGATATTTCATAAAACATAAAACGCAGGAATTAATCAAATTTATCGTTTTCTGCAGTTTTTTGGAAATATCTCCGTAAATAAGAGAGACATGGAAAATTTTGTCATAACCTTTTTTGTAGGAGAGATTCAGAGCTAGAAAAAATGTCACAACAAAAATTTCTCCATCTCCCTTAGATTCCGAGATATTCTCAAAAAACCAGATGCAACTAAATTTAATTCTTGCAATTTTCCATTTTTCGTCACCTCAGACGCGGTTTCTTCGGAATATCTCAGAAGCTAAACGAGATTTAAGAAAATTCATGAAAAACCTTTTTTGTAGAGAAGAATCCGCCCTTAAAAGAAGGTTCTTACAAAATTCTCTACTTCTCTTAGATTTGGACATATTCCATAAAACATAAAATGAACAAAAATTGAAATTTATCATTTTCTTTAGTTTTTCGGAAATATCCCCGAAAATAAAAGATTCGGAAATTTTAGTAAGAATCTTTTGTTGTAGAGGAGACTCAGAACTACAAAAAAGGTCCCAAATTTCTCTATTTCCTTTAGCTTCCGAGATATTCACAGAAAAAAAAACTTAAATTCGCTCATTCAATTTTCCAAATTCACCAAAAAGCCTTAAAAATAAAATGAACAAAAAATTTATCTTTCGTTATAATAAAGCGACCTTTTCCACCACGGTAAAAAATCAGAAGTTTCACTCATTTCAACAACCAATGAAACATATACGATAAACGAACAGATCAAAACTGATGAAAACTCGTTTCAAATTATTTCAAACCGAAATGAAATATAAACAAAATACGAAAACAAACTTCTCGCGTTTCCCAGATGCCTCGGAAACATTGAAAAACATTTATAAACCAGTATTTAATCAAGTGATAAACAGAAACAGGTGAATAAAATGGTTTCCCCGAAATTCTCGATAATTCCGTAAAATCAAATGAATGATTAACATTGAAGAATAATTTCACAAAATAAATAATCAATCGATAAATCCATGAGGGAGAATTTAATTAAATTCAATGAACAAATTAAAAAGAAACAAACAATTACACACTGAATGATAAAATTTTTAGCGTTGTACTTGAGCGAGAAAAAATCTCAAGATGGCTCGAAGGAGAAAAAAAAATCTTTAAGAAAGTCACAAAAACGTTCCACCTTTCACAAAAGCTTTTTGGAGTTTGAGGGGCAAAATAGGGTCAAGATAATTTTCAAGGGAACACTACCTGCGATACCAAAATGTCTCAGTCATAATAAGTGTCACTGTCTCTCTTTGTTGAGTAAGAAAAAAAACCCGAAAAATTCTTCGGAAAAACTTGATGAGTTTATGGAAAAATCCCACACAGCTTCGTTTCTTTTACTGTGCCAAGGAGAGAGGGGGCGGGATTTAAGATTTGTGGCGTTTCCAAAGAGGGTGGAAAGTCGTTTTTGGAATATGGGGGGAAAATAATTCTTAACCTTAACTTACCTGCGCGGGCTTTTGTGTTAGCTCCGGAAAACATTTCAACGCGCATACACATTCACACGAATTCACTTTGTTTATTGAATTGAAGAAATAAATAAATCTAATGAATCCATACCTTTTTAATGGGGAAGACGGTGAATAATCTCCAGGATTTTTATAAATATCAGTTAATCGTGTATTTTCATCGACGCCGGTATTCATTTTTGGCGGAATTAATTTAATTAAAGAATGTGACGATGTAAACGTATGTTACCGATACCATAACTACACACAACACAGTCCCTCGTAAATTTTTGGGTTAGGTTGGATCGGGAGAATTTTGGCGCTCAGTAAAGGCGCGCATTCGCAGTGTAGTCGATTGTGAACGTGTACTTGGAGCATTGCGCATGCGCAGGAGACAGTTACAGTCTGAACGATAAATTGTTTTTGATTTTATTGGAAAAGATAGGAGAATCCTTAAGAAATTTTTGGTGGAAAGTTTTGGAGGAGGTTGTATTGGGGAAATTGAATCGTTTGAACTCACTTTTTTCAACGTTACTGTATAAAAAAAGATTTGTCGATAGCAGAATGCTCCGGCAGGTGCACTCTGTCGAGTTGTTATGGAAGATTGAAATGAAGTCCGGGACAGAGACGACTATGAAATTTTCAGGCCAATCCATTTTATATCATCAGTTTTTTGCGAATATCTCGGGAATTAATGGAGATACGGCCTTTTTGCCTTTATGCTTTATTGTAGCTCTTAAAATTTTATACAAAAAAGGATTATGACAAAAAGGGCGTATCTCCATTAATTCCCGAGATATTCACAACAAACTGATAGAATAGAATCGATTTGTCTGAGAATTTTACAGTCGTGGATAAATAGGAGTGAATTCACGACCATGAAATTCTCCGACAAATCGATTTCATTCTGTCATCAGTTTTTTGCGAATATCTCTGAAAATAATGGAGATACGCCCTTTTTGCCCTGATGCTTTTTTGTAGCTTTTGAAATTCTCTACAAAAAAGCATCGGGGCAAAAAGGTCGTATCTCCATTATTTTCAGAGATTTTTGCGAAAAACTGATGACAGAATAAAATCGATTTGTCTGAAAATTTCAGTCTTATGTGAATTCGAAAAATGCAGATCTTCGGTTTTTGTGAAATATCTCGGGAACTAAGGGAAATAGAAGAATTTTTTCGACGGCCTTCTTTGTAGATGAGAATTAGTTACAAAACGCTTAATCTCTCGCAGTTTTCGAGATATTTCAGTGAAATTGTTTGAAAGGCGATATTATTTTAAATTCACTGGAGAGAAAAATCAGTCAGTTTTCATTGTAATGTTTTATTTGTAAAATTAATTGACGAAATTATGCACTACCAAAATACTAGGTGAACATTGTCAATAATAATCTCAACGAATTCAATAATTTATTTACAGAGACCCCGCAATTTTTGATCCTCGTACTGAATCATCAAGTTCTTCTCAACCATTTCCGATGTATTTTTGTGGAAATTGAATCGGGGGTCGGTCGATCCGAAGGACTCGTCGTACCACCATCCGTAGCTGCAGTGAATAACATTTTTTTTTTATTAGAAGAAAACAATCAATTTTTATTGAGGGAATTCTATATTCGGTTATTGAAAAAATCGCGGATTTCGAGAGAGATAAGGGGAGGGTGGGGCAAAATGGACTCTGGGGCAAAGTGAATCTCTATTGATGATAGGAACAAAATTATGAATAAATTAAGTTTTTGCCGGATTTTTTAAACATTTGTTTTTCTATCAAAAAATTACATTTTTTTGCCTTTCATGAAAGTTAGGAAAAAAATTAATTAACAAAATTGTTTAAACAATTCGAAACGGCAAGTTTTCGGAGAATTTTTTCATACAGAAAACAAAATTCATTTTTTTATAAATTTTGGATTATTTGAAAAATTGTATTTTTTTTCTAATTTTTTTTTAATCATGGAAATTCTATGTTCCGCGAAATTTTTTTTTTTTGGTTCGCAATTTTGGAAACTATTTTCAGACCCAAATGTTGAAAAAAAAAAATTAATGAAATTTTCTTAATTATTGAGTAAAACCAAATTTTAAGGAAAAACATGTGCAGAATCAAAAAAAAATTGAAATGTCGAGAAAAAAAATTTAATTAGAAATTTCTTGTGTCTCAAAAAATTCAAATATTTGAATTTTATTCAGATTTTTTCTGCAACTCGCATTTTTTCAAATTCTACCAATTTTTATTTTCTCCAAACTCAATTTTTTTACATAATTTTCCTTCTGAAGTTCCATTTTGCCCCATTCTCAAAGAAAGTTCTCCGAAAAATTTATTATTCCCCTCAATTTTAAAAATATCCTCAGAAAATTTATTTAAAAACAATTCAACTTTAATCATTCCTTAAAAAAAAAGACTTCAATCGTTTTCTCAATTCGTTCAAAAATAAATTCCTGTCGTGACCCTTAGGATAAAAAAAATGGTATGATGCCAATCAATGATTCCTCCCCTCAAAATTAATCCAATTACCTCTGACTATTCAGAACCGGAAACCGATAAATATCCCTTGGAGCGCGTCGTTCCCGTTCCATTCTCACCTTAACAGCTTCAACAACACCGTCATCATCGCCATTCTCCGATAGCGTATCATTCCAAAATTTTGGTGTTATGAAATTGGCTACGAATTTAATAACACCTTAATTCAACGGTCAGTTTGATGACATCAACGAAGCAGCGAAGTGGTAAAAGCCCAATCCCTAAAAAATGTCAAAAATCCCATTTCGCTTATTTCTCAAATATCTCGAAAACCCGTGGGTTTAGAGGGTTGCCCTATTCGACCTTTTTTGTGCAGAATTTAATTCCCCACAAGAAAGCTTTCTTGATCAAATCCCGTAAATCCAACGGTTTTCAAGATATTCCCGAAAATATCGAATAGTTTTTAGAAATTTTGCTTCACCACTTCACTGCAAAATAAAAATCATCATTAAATTAATTAATAATCAATTAATACCATCAATACTCGACACTCGGACGTCGGATCGTCCGCTCATCTGTTTTTTAGGAAAACACAATTTAAACGGCGGCTTTTCCGCTGGTCTCTTCGTCAAAGATGGAGTGTTACCGCTCCGTGAATCAGACTGATCGATCGACATTATTTAATTCATTAAATGGCTAATTAATTAATTAGTGCAGCGGAATTATTCAAGCTCTGTTCCTTATTAATATTCACTTGAAATCGTTCTGTGAATTCACTGAAATGAGTAACACTCGGTGCATTATTTGATCAATAAACCGAAATTTACTGCTTTTAACAAACTATCTCCATGGATTTTTTAAATATAAAAATAATTCGTGACACGAATAAATAAAATACAAGATTATTCTTTTTTTCTTCTCGTTATTCTTTTCTTCTTTTATTGTGATTTCAATTTTATCCATTTTATGATAGTTTAATGGAGCAAAATCATACAATTTTATTGAACTCTGGCCACTGGCACCAAATACTATAAAAAATTCATTTCATTTCGCCCCAATGGACGAAAAGTCTTTACTCAATTATTTCATTGAGATTTTCTCGCTTTTTCACACAATTTGCGTTTGATATAGCTTTTTTTTTTAATATAATTTTATCTTTTTAATTTTCATTTGCATACCACTCTCATCCCTTTGTATTACTCTAAACGTTGTTGATTAATAATACTTAGGAGTTTTTTTTGTTTTTTTTTTAACAATTCGTAGATCTTTTTAATCCGGTAGTCAACATGTGCCGCTTTTTGCTAGTAACGTACGTCAAATTTTTTTTAAATGTCTTCACATTCCCATAATAAATACTAATACATTTTTTTCTGGAAATATGTCCTTCTAATTTACACTAGAAAAACAATTTTATTATGATAGAATCTTTGTTTTCGTGAAGAAAATGAGGTGAATTTGTTTTTTTTTATATTTTGAGAAATGAGCGGAGAGAAATTTTGGATGGGACCTTTTTTGAAGAGGAAAATTCGGTCTACAAAAAACATTTTTATGAAAATTCCTCTATTTCCCTTGATTTCCGAAATATTTTTGATAAATCAGTTTCAGAGTGCATTCGGATTATTTCTTCAGATGGAGATGGGGCCATCAGTGGACATTTTTGAAATTTTGAAGAAAATCAAAATTTAGCAGAAAAAAAAATTCAATTAAAAAAAAATAAAAAATTTTTAAATGAAAAAAGAACCATTTTGTTTTTTTTTGAAAAAACATCAAAATTTCAGAAACCGAAAAAATTGGGTTTCAAGAAAATCAAATTTTTGGAAAAACATAAGGTTCTTAGATTTCCCGGGAAACCAAAAATTTTTGTTTTCTTTCTAAAACTTGCTCAAAACCTTCCATTTGTCACACTTTCCGCATTCTTTTTCGAAAAATTCCAAAAATTAATTATTTAACTTTTTCCAAAATTGTATTAAACGATAAAAATTGAAATATTGTCAAAATTTTCCGCTGAAATTGAAATTAGAAGTTTAAAAAAAATCAAATTTTTGAAAAAAAACAATTTTCCTTGATTTCCCAGGAAACCGAAAATTTCGGATTTTGTTCTAAAACTTTCTTGGAACTTTCATTTTCCATATTTTCCACATTTTCTACCGGAAAGTTCAAAGAATTAATTATTCAACTTTTTTAAAAAATTCTATTGAACAAGGAAATTTGAACTGAATCATTTTTTTAATTTTCCGATTCAATTAAAATTAGAACTAAAAGAAATCAAGTTTTTGGAGAAATACAATTTGCTTCAATTTCTCAGAAAACCAAAATTTTCTGATTTTTTTTAAATTTTCTCGAAACCTTCAATTTTCAAATTTCCTCCGAAAACTTCCAAAAATTGATAATTCAATTTTTTCCAAAAATTCTATTGAAAAAAGAAATTTGAAACGGATCGTTTCCAAAATTTTCTGTACGAATTGAAATTAAAAATTAAAAAAAAATGAAAATTTTTAGAAAAATACAATTTTCTTTGATTTCAGAGAAAAGAAAAAATTTCCTATTTTTTTAAATTTTTTTTTTCGAAACCTTCAATTT
>JABSMS010010615.1:0-13540 GCA_018902275.1 Aleiodes sp. PSUC_FEM 10030003
AAATTAATGATAAAACGTGTTGTTAAGGATTTTGTATATAGATACGATTTCTGGTTCGACAATAAGTCAGGCAATTACTAATTATGACATTGAAGAAGGAAAATAACATTTTTAATGCATTTAGATTTTTTTTCTTCTCAATCAATTTCAATTGATAAATTGTAGTGGATGAAATTAATGAAGTTAAATTAGTTACAATAATGAAATTAATTGCAATTTAAATTACGGTAAATTTATGAAATTGTTGAGTAGTTACCAATTTTGAAGTACTTAGGCAATAATTGAACCGAATGAAATAAGAATGAAAATAAAAATTTAAAGTTGAGATTGTGTGTCGAACAAAATAATAAAATTGAATACAAATTGCGCAATGACATAATTAATTGAAATGTGAATTTTAAAGAGTGAATTTTTAAATTAGGGCTGCATCAGTGTCCGCCATAGACAATAGTGCCTAATCATAATTAATTTGTTGTGGTATACATAAATAGTTGATATATTTATTAAAGTTTCGAATTAAACTTTTTAATTGACGATTAATAAATTTGGAAATTTTAAGCTGTATGTACTCCGCTTTGAATTTATTGAATGGTAAAAAATTTTAATAATAAAAGAGTTTGAAGAAAAGGAAAAATCATTTATTCATCTGATTAAAATAATATTAATTTTAATGAAATGGAATATATTTTTTTATTGACCGCAAATTCGCAATACAGAAAATTTACCTTAAAAATCTAATTCAACGAATTCCTTGAATAAATTCTCATGAGAATTTCCATCTTTCCCAAATATCTCCGAAACTATTAGCTCTAGAGGAAAATCTCAAGAGACCTTTTTTGTAGAGAATTGAATTATCTAAAAAAAAGGTCTCCCGATAAATTCTCCTAACCCCAATAGTTTCCGAGATATTTCCAAAAAAAACCTCGATTTTCAAATTTTCATTTTTTCCCGAATTCATTGAATCAAAACAAAGTTAATTACATTATTTATCTCAATTTTGTTGCGCCGGTGGCTTCGACCAATCAACATTAAGTATAAGATGATCATAACCGTAGCCATTGAGATGCAAGATTGCTTTAGCAGCCTCGGCCCGAAATTTGAAGTGAACATAGGCGAAACCCTTGCAGAGGTTCGTGTTCCTGTCCTTGGCGAGGTACTGCTTCTGAATGAGGCCGAATGGCCTAACAAGTTCCTCAAGGTCAGCCTCGTTTGTGCTCTCGGATAAGTTGGAGATGCGAATGGCAGTTGTGTCATCGCGGCGCTGCATCTGCATGGAATCTCCGCGTCTGTTCCCGCCGTCTCTCATGCTCGGTGGAACGTATTTTCCCTTTTGTGCTTCAGCACTGACTGGCGCTTCGGCGGCAGCTGCGCCTGGACGCGTCGGTGGTTTCTTGTCGTCCGGCACCTTGCCACCAGCAAGAACCGTGTCCTTGTAGGGACACTTTGATGTCCAGTGGTCGCCATTGCAGTTACGACACTTGACAATTCCTTTGTCTCCCATGCTCTTCAGTTTATCGAGCGACTCGTCCTCGACCTTGTTCTCCTCTTCTTTACTTGATATGAACTGCATGAAGACATCCTCAGCGCCAATTGTTGTTGCTGGATTCGGCCCTGGTCTGTCGTCAGCTGAATCACCGAATTTAGCCCAATTTTTACGGACCGCTATCGTTTTTGAGACTATTCTCTTCTCGATTTTGTATGTGCGAACTACTTTTATCTTCTTTTCGTCGTCGTTGAATTTGTATTCAGTTAAAATCTTGAAACCATTCTCGTAAATTTCCGTGGGCGGCGGAAGCGTTCCTCCTCCCTCCTCCTCGACTTCGTCAGCCCAGGAGGATTTTACTTCGTATCCTGCAGGCATCTTTCTTTATTTGTGGCAACTTTAAAGATAAGAAGGGTTCGTTAATCGAGGGTTTTTTGGATTTCGCGGAGTTTTGTTGAGTGAGGAAGTGAATTCTGATGGTGTGTCTAGTGGTTTCCGGTGCTTTTCTTGATTGGTGGAAGCGTGATGAGGGGAATTTCGAGGGAGGATGATCGCGAGGATTTTCGGGAGATTTATTTAGTGGAGTGATTGAGAAGAAGTGAAATTTCATGGACAATGATGGTAATTGTCTTGAGCGTGATGTTTAATTTGTTTTGAGGAAAAGATGGTTATGAAATTTCAAGGTTTAGGTGAAATTCAAGGGAATTCATGAGTTCCAAGTAGAAGTAAAACCGAAATTCTACTACTTGAATCTTTCTTTAAGAATTTTTCAATTGAACATGAATATTGAGAATCCAAATGAAGCAAATTTTTCCCTGAATTTTCCTTGATCTAACCGCTTTCACAGAATTTGCAACTAATTACAAACTGAAAGTTACAACCTTCATTGATGTTCTGATGGATGTTTGATAATCAATGGAAAACTCGAATTTTTAATAACGAGATTCCTGAAAATTCTATTAGAAACTCGTTTAAAAATTCTGGGATTGAAAAAGAAAATTCAGACAAAATTTTTAACAGTGCACAGTCTTTGAGAAATATCTTGGGAACGAAAGGAGATAGAGGAAATTTGTGAAGATATGATAGAATGAATTTTTCATGATACTGAAAATAAACGACTATGAAATTTTCAGACAAATCGATTTTATTCCATCATCAGTTTTTTGCGAATATCTGCGGAAATGATGGAGATACGCCATTTTTACCATAATACTTCTTTGTAGAGAATTTGAAGAGCTACAATTAAGGACTTAGTCAAAAAGGGCGTATCTCCATTAATTCTCGAGATATTCGCAAAAAACTGATGATGGAATAAAATAAATTTGTCGAAAAATTTGATAGTCGTAAAATAGCAGACATCTGTCAATTTTTATTTTTTTTTCCTTCAAACAAATATTATTTAAATACGTATGACAACATAAAAGGATGAACGAGAATGTACTTATTGTCGATTGATTTTTTTTGAGGTTGGAATCTCGAAACTAATTTCATTCAATAATTTACGAGAAGTAATGTGAAATAATAATAGAGAAAATTAAGTAATTTTCTCGATCGAGCAAAAAAATGCAATAATGTTATTGAACAATGTGATGATGTGTAAATGCAAGTTTTACGCATAAAACAGGTGTAACAATCAACGCTGCAATGAGAAAACCTCGAATGTTCGAAATGAAAATTGGAATTATTAAAAAAGATGTGCAGAAAACTCACCAATTCGTTATTAATATTCCACCAATGATTTAATCACTCAAATTATCGTTTAAAACTGTTAAATATGTCAAATTTACTGCACATGGATTGGTGACAAATGAAAATGGAGGCCGACACTCCGAGATTCACGTTTTCCACCGGAGAGTAGATATTTTTCAGTCACAGAACACAACGAACACAGACTCGACACATTACCGATATTTTTGAGATTACGAGCACTGATTTACTATCCCGAACAACAGAGGCCGCCATTTTGAGTGAAAAATATCCGAATTTTTACTGAATAATATATTTTTTCAACGACTAGGAAATTTTCAGACAAATCGATTTTATTCTGTCGTCAGTTTTTTGCGAATATCTCCGAAAATTATGGAGATACGCCCTTTTTGCCCTGCACCTTTTTTGTAGCTCTTGAAATTTTCTACAAAAAAGCTTGAGAGCAAAAAGGGCGTATCTCCATTAATTCTCGAGATATTTGCAGAAAACTGTTGACAAAATGGAATCAATTTGTCTGAAAACTTCATTTTCATTTTTTTCATCGGTCAACAATAGAAAATTTGCATTTTTTTAATTTTTTTTTCTGAAAATATTTTATCTACTAGAAGAAAGTGGGGCAAAATGGACCACCATTAGTAATGCTGAAAAATTATGGGAATACGGAATTTTTGACAATTCTTTTTGTGAACGTTTTTTTTTTAATGCTTTTAGAAATTTGGGAAAAAATTGTTTTTTCTCCTCACAAATAACAAAAATTGTAATTTCTTTTTGTAAATTTGATACTTAAGTTGACGCCTCTGCGTCAAAAACTCAACTAAAATCTGAAACACTATCGCCACTCATCTCAGTCTCACGGCGCCCTCTCCCGAATAATCAACGAACACTCTCCCCTCCACTTACGATTTCAGTTTGCATCAATGGGGGGAATGGCGGTGTTATCTGGCGTTGCCTAAAACCGCACAAAATAATGGGAAGAAAAATATAATAAAAAATTGTTTTCACCATTTATTTTGATAAGTTTCTGATCAAGGAACGTTAGTGCACTTGTGTTGACCAGTAAATGATCATTATTTTCTACTGATACATAAAAACACTTCATCATGGATCAAGCACCCTCAGGTAATTAACAAAAATGTGTACCGGGTTTTTTTCATATTTTCCGAGTTTTCAATGAAGTTTTAACCATTTTTTTCACTCAAAAAATTCATCTATATAATTCAGAACGTTTATTTACTCGAGAATCATTGAGAAAAATTGAGGAAACGTGAGAATAAATTATGTTTCAAAGATTTTATTCACTTTCTCGAGGGATGAGGTTAGGATTTATATTTTTAATTTTTTTTTTCAATTTTTCTCGTGTAGGTCTTCGACTCATTAAATTTTCTACAATTGTTTAATCATTTTTTCAGACAACGAACTCCGAAAAATTATCGACAAACTGGCGCAGTTTGTTGCACGTAATGGCCCTGAATTCGAGCAAATGACGAAAAATAAGCAGAAGGATAATCCAAAATTCAGTTTTCTGTTTGGTGGAGAATACTTTAATTATTATCAGTACAAAGTCACGACTGAGCAAGCCAGTAAGTCCTTCAGAAATTCACAATTCGCCTATCATCTAATTAATTTCAGTTGCTCTATTGAATTCAATAGCTGCAACAAATCATCGTGAATGATTAATCGAATATAATGGTTTTTTTAATCCTTTCATCGATGAGGAAAAAATTCTTCAAACCCATTTTTTTCAGGATTCATAAATTTGTATAATGCAATTACGTTCTTTCTGCGATATCTCAGAATCTGAGGAAGATAGAGAAATTTTTATTGGAGTATTTTTTTGTTGAGGAAGTCAAGAGCTACAGAAAAGCTTTCATGAAAATTTTTCTATCTCTCTTAGATTCCAAGATATTTCAAAAATACCAAACGAAAAACGAGATCTTGATTCAACTCATCTCTTCATGTTTTATGAAATGTCTCAGGAGCTAATCTAATTAAGTGAATAGAGAATTTTTCATGCAGACTCCTTTCGTAAAGAAGGTCAAGGGCTACAAAAAAGGTCCCTGCAAGAATTTCCCTATCTCCCTTAGATTCCGCGATATCCCAAGAAAACTAAACCAACAACGAGAACTTGATTTAAACATCAACTCCCTTTCGTCTTCATACTTCATAAAATATCTCAGAAACTAAGCAAGATACCGAAATTTTCATGAAAAACTTTTTTGTAGAGCAATTCAAGGCCAACAAAAAAGATATCTACAAAAATTTCCCTATCTCCCCTAGATTCCGAGATATTCCCAACAAACCATTAATTCAGTAGTGAAGAGGTAAAACAGGATAAGTCGATTTTTCTCTCAATGTTTTTTCTGAAATATCTCAGGAATTAATGGAGATACGTCCTTTTCGCCCTAATCCTTTTTTCTAGCTCTTCAAATTCTCTACAAAAAGTGTCTCGAGCAAAAAGGGCGTATCTCCATTATTTTCCGAGATATTCGCAAGAGAATCTCGGCGAAAAAAATTGACTTATCCTGTTTTACCTCTTCACCACTGAATTCTCATCATCACCGAACTCCCAAAAAGGAATGACTTTGAAATCGTCCGTAAAAAAAATTGTCGCCTCAATCATCACCCGAATAATTCGCCAATCATTCGTTTCCAGTTTTAAAGCAAAAAGGAATAAATCCAATGCAAAATGCAGATCCACGTTTAAACGTTTCGCAGCAGCAGCAAGCGACGGGCCAACCAGTACCCCAACTTAATAACGTACCAATAAATCCACAAAACAACGGTCTGAGCCAAGTCGTTGGACCAGGTAGTGTATTACCAGCAATACAGAATGCCGTACCACCTCCAGTTATTGGGCCAGTTGGTGGTGTAATGACAAACGTTAATCCAACAATGGGCGGACCTGGATCCGGTGTTGGTATCAATGGACCCCCAGCGTGGCTACAGAGTGAATTGCAGAATTTGCAGAGCCAGCAGGCGACACTACAGGAACAGGTGAAACAGTCCGGCGTTAATTTGGGTGCGCAGCATGCTGCACTTATGGCGCAACAACAGGGAAGGGTCGAGGACGCTGTCAGGCAAGCGCAGGAAAGTGCTCTGCAGAATTCAGCGCAAAGTACCAGCACTGATCTCGTCGCGTTCGATGCCGTGCTGCAGCCGATCATTGATAGTTGTACCAAGGACAGCATCAGTGCTGGGAAAGCTTGGATACTTCAGAATAGCGTCACTGCTGCGAGTAATCAAGTTATTGCGGAACACTTGTTGAAGAGGTGAGGTGGAAGAGATAATGTTAATTTTGATTTTTGGGGGAGAGAGGTGGGGCAACAGGACACAAAGAAACGGAACAAAAAATTAAAATTTCTTGGACCTTCAATTTTTTATTTATTTCGACAGTTATGTTTTTTCAAGACTTTGAACCAAAATTTTTTGAATTTTTTTTGCGTAACAAAATCGAAATTAAAAAAAAAATAGTTTAAAGTTTTGGAAAAACATAACTATGGAAAGAAATAAAAAATCAAAGGTTCAAAAAATGGAAATTTTGTGAAGAAAATCTATTTTTCTGATTACAAATCATTTTCCGTTCAGTTTCATGAAAAAAAAATAACCATTGAAATTAAAAGAAAATCATACAAAAAAAATCAAAATTTGAAGCGAGGCCCTTAATTTAAATTTTCAATCATTTTTCAAAGTGTTGGCGAAACTTCAATTTTCCATATTCTATCTTCACATTTTTTATTCTATTCTCCAAATTTTTTTCTCAAAATTTTGTCTTTCTGAATAGTTTCAAAATTGAATTACTCAAATTTTCTGTTCAAAACTTCATTTAAAAAAACAAACAATTCACCCAAGAAATATTTTTCCTGAAAAAAATTTTACTTTTTCATTTTTGATAATATCAAAATTTTGAACAGTTCAAAATCTTGAAAAAAGAATCATCGAATTAAAAACAGTTGAAAAAAATCAAAATTTTAGTGGAAAATCCGTTTTTCAACAAAAAAAAAATTTCTCATCATAAATTATTCATCATAAAATCATTCATCACAAATTTTCTATTTTTTCCATCGTCTAGAGTCATTCAGAGCACAACATTCACGCAAAAACTCCACATAATCTACTTGGTTAACGACGTACTCCACCACTGGTTCGTAAAACTCATTTCTCATCTTCTGCACTAAAAAAAAAAATTTAAAAATTCGTTTAATCCCATTCTTTCAAAATACAGTGCTCGAAAAAAAACCGCAGAACTCCGAAAATCAATGGAGAACGTAGTAGTACCAATGTTCTGCAACACATCACTAGCAGCAACTGAAGATCAATTAACAAAATTAAACAAACTCCTGAGTCTCTGGGAATCCAAGAATAATTACTTTGACGAAGGAATTATTGATAAATTGAAGCAACCAAGTACATCTTGGTCGGAGTATCAAGCGAGTTTGGTTGCACAGTTCGCAAGTGCAATAACACCAATAACGACCTCAACTAAACAAACCTATGATAATTATCAGGCACAGCATCAGGCTTTCGTTGAGCATGCTAAAAATCAAATTGCGAGTATTGAACAGAGAAAAAGAGCAATTGAGCAACAATTAATGACACCAGCACCACCACCACCACCAATGCCACCAATGGTGAGAACTCCATTATTCCAGTAGATTTAAACATGCATTTATTATTTTTGCTTATCATTACGTTAATTATTATCTTTGAAGTTTATTTTCTGTAGTTTTTTTTCATGATTTTTGATAAAGTGTTTTTCTTTTGGCATTCATTGTAATATTGTTAATTTTTATTTTCGGAAATAAAATCTTTATGCAAATCTTTACGAGAGTGAAAACACGCGTGATAAATTTTCTACATGTCATTCGCGATCTTTTCCCAAAAAAAATTGTTTGGAAACATTAAGTTTTTGGATTTTCAAAATTTTTTTAATGCTATGCAATAATTTTGGAACTAATAATTACTGAGATAATGGAGGATATGAGGATTTAAGGAAAATATTGTTTTGTTGGATAACTCGAGGAGAATTGGTCCGGCGGGATTTTATTATTGCATCAGGAAAACAATTCATTCTTTTTTTTCTATTCATTTTTTTGAAACATTTTGGAGAAACACTGAAATTTTCAAACAAATCGATTTTATTCTATGATCAGTTTTTTGTGAATATCTCTGAAAATAATTGAGATACGCCTTTCTCGCCCTAATGCTTTCTCGTAGCTCTTGAAATTTTCGACGAAAAAGCATGAGGACAAAAACGGCGTATCTCCGTTATTTTCCGAGAAAATCGCAAAAAACTGATGATAGACTAAAATCGATTTGTCTAAAAATTTCATAGTCGTCTTAGAAACTAAACGAGATACCGGAATTTTTGTGTCTCCCATCGAAAATTCCGCTATCGCATAGTTTTCGAGATATTTATCAAAAAAGACTGCAAAGAAAAATTGAATGATCCCGTTCTACCAATTCACTACAAAATTTTCAATTCATGAAAATCAAAGAATGAATTTTGAGAAAATGAAAAAAACCGCAATTGCCATGACAACGATGAAAAAAATTACTGGCCAATAAAATCACGAATGGAAGGCAATTGAATTTGAAAAATTACAAAATAAAATTTCTTCAGGTTCAAAACCAACAAAACATGAATCTACCACCAGCACATCCAGGCCCACCGCCGCCAATTGGTAGTGATTTAAATTTTAGCCAACCACCGCCAGGCTGGGGTTTAACGCAGTCCAGTGAGCCTCCACCATTCACAACAGTACCACTGCCAGATTTATCAAAGCCACCACCTGGTTTTGGTCCACCACCAGTTATACATGAGCCATCGGTCGAGGATTTGCTGCCAAGTATGCCTTATTTTGAGTTACCCGCTGGTTTAATGGTGCCGTTGATTAAACTTGAGGACGGTGAGTACAGAGCACTGGATCCTGATGCAATAAGGCTGCCACCACCAGCACCACCGAGTGACAGATTAGTCGCTGCTGTTGAAGCTTTCTATGCGCCGCCAAACCATGATTCACCGAGAGACAGGTAGGAAAGAAGTTTTCGTGAATAACTTCGGAGCGAGTGGGTTTAGAGGAAAATGTCAGAGAATATTTTTTGTAGAAAATTTCGTGAAGCATAAAAAAGGTCTCTTGGTAAATTCTTCTAAACCCCATAGTTTCCGAGATATTTTCAAAATAAACTTGATGGTTGAATTTACATTCTTTCATCACTAGGATTTTACCACGTTTCTTCAGAATATCTCGAAAACTAACCGAGATAGAGAAATTTTTATCGATACCTTTTTTGTAGAGGAAGCTTACAGCTACAAAAAAGATCTCCTGATAAATTTTCCTAAACCCAAAAGTTTCCGAGATATTTCCAGAATAAATTTGGAATGAATTTATCTTCTTTCATCCCAATCCTCACCCCAATAATAATTCCAAGAAAATTGCATTATTAAATTTAATCTCCAAACTAAATTTCCAAATTAAATTTCAGTGATGGATGGGAGAAATTAGGCCTCTACGAGTACTACAAAGCCAAAAACGTAGCGCGTAAGCGCAAAGAGGAAGACATTGAATCCGGTCTACGTGAAAAATCACGTTCACCATCTCCAATCTTACGTCCGCGATCAAAGAGCCCTAGTCCACCAAAAAAACGCTACAGGAGCAAATCACGTTCTCGTTCACGTTCGAAATCACGTGGGCGTAGTAAATCACGTTCACCAACAACACCAACAACCAATCACCGTAGAAATAGCCGTAGCGGTGCCCACAGTACACACAACAGTAGGAATCGTAGAAGAAGAAATAGTAATAAGGATAGAAGTCCAAATGAAAGAAGGAGTGACAGAGAGAGGAGTCCGACGCCGCCAAGTTTTTTGGGCTCGACTTACAGCAAGGGACCAGCTGAATCGTCATTGGATGAGAGTAACAAGGGCCACCAGTTGCTGAAGAAGATGGGCTGGGGCGGAGCTGGTCTTGGTGCTAATGAACAAGGAATTGAAGCGCCAATATCCGGGGGCGAAATTAGAGATAAAAATGATCAGTACAAAGGCGTTGGAATTAATTTAAATGATCCTTATGAAAATTTTAGAAAGAGCAAGGGACAAGCATTTATCACGAGGATGAAGGCGAGAGCTGAAGAAAGAGCCGAGGAGAGAGGGGATCGCGATTAGTTTATTGATTGATGATCAATTAATTTAATTGATGAAAAATTTGAACTTCTTGTGATTTTTAATGTTTCTTTTTGGATGAAGAGACGATTTAATATTGATTTCGGAATCAATAGCAGGAAGTCTTTCGTCTTCTCATTCCAGTTGTGACAATTTAAAAAATCGTGCATTCCCACTTTTCTGATTGATAATGTGAGAGTTATGGAAGGCTGGAGGATTAATTTTTTTCTGGATGGCTTGATTTTTTTGTAATTATGATGCGGAGTTAATCTGAATCTTTTAATTCTTTGATTATTTTGTTAATCAATAATAATTTTTTTTGATTGATCCAGGGAGAAGTTTGATTGGAGTTTTGAGTACTGTAAAATACTTCAATGAGTGTCAAATGAGATGAGATGAATGTAATGTACAAAGAATTAATTATTTGTTCAATAAGAGAAAATGAAGAAACTTAAATTTTATTCGGTGAGTTTCATTCTTTTTTATCCAATTATTCATGGGGAATTAGGGGGCAAAATGGGGGGATTTTTGGGATAATGTGTGATGATTTTTTTTTTATTTTTGTTTGGAAAAATTGATTTTCTGTTTTTTTACTCAATTTTTTTTCTTTTGGAGGAATTAATTTTTCAAAATTTTTGGTTTTCCGCGAATATTTTCCGTTTTGATTGTCGCAGCATGTTGCAGTTGATCGCAAATGAAAGTTGAGACAATTTTCTATCGATTTCACTTCGATTGAATCCATTTTCGATGAAAACTGATGGAGATAGAGGTCGAAAATCGAAGTTCAATTAATCACCGCTATCTCCCCCGATTTTCATCAAAAATTCATTTAATTTCGGTGAAATCGAAGGGAAATTTCATCCGCTTTCATTTGCAATCGACCCCGACATGCTCCGACAATTAGAACCGAAGATATTCACGGAAAAGCCAAAAAAAATGAAATATTTTCAATTTTCACAAATTTAATAAATTGATTTTCGGAAAAAAATCACCAAAATAATTAAGAAAAAAATGATTCCTCACGTTTGATAATTCCCGAATTTAATCGAAAGAAACAGACTATTTTCAACTGCTTAAATCATTAGATATTTCTCTCCCCGAAAGAATTCAACGAGGGTTATCACTTGTCACGTGCTGCTGGCTGATAAAATAAAAGAGACGAAAAACCCGAGAAAATAACACAAAACAAATGTTAATCGTCCTCTTGAACCCCCGTGAACTCCCCCCCCCCCTTCGTGACAGATACAACGAACCAATTTAAACCAGTACAAAACCAGATTAATTATCGACAATCATTCGCTACTCTCAAAGTTGTAAACAAAATTTCTGGTATTTGACGACATTCGAATTGCAGAGTCTCTCCACAAATGTATCACATTTCCGGTTAAATAATATTTTATTTTAGTGCTTTAATCAAAAATTTATGTCGTAAATAATTGAAGGATTTAATTTTTTTTCTCGATTCATTAATTTAAATTTTTTTAGAGGTCAAATCATCGATTTTTCTCAATCGCTGAGGCAAATATCAAATGAGTTTATCGTTAAATACGAGTTATTGTGCGTTTATCCCACGTTTAGTTTGAAACGTGACTTCTTCGGGGTCTTCTGTACGTGTCAAACGTGATTATAATAATGGCATTACATTTCATCATCGGAATGAGTTTGTTTTATTGTTGAAATGAGGGATTTTATTGGATTTTATTTTTGGGGTTCGTCCAAAATTATAATTTAGTGTTTTAGATATTTTCCCGTGTCCTTGGGAAATATTGGGAGTAGAAATGAGCGATTGATTCATTAGATCGAAACAATTTTCTTTTTTATGTGAGAATTTTTTTTAAACGATAAGCGAGTTTTTTCAGATTTTCGAAGCGAGAAATTTCCTCATCAAAAAAATGAGGACGAAGAAAAATTCATTCACTTTTCCGAAGCTTCATTAAATATTCTCTCTCTCGTTGAATAAAATTCAGAGAATAATTAAAAAAAAAACACTCGTCAAATTCTGCGGCGAGATAATAACAAACTGCGCCGGCGCATTCCTGCTACAATAACTAACAGTCGTTAAATAATAACAAAAAAATGGATATTAAACTCTGTCCTCGGTTTGAGGAGAATAAAAAAAAACACAATGTAGACAGAGTGATACGTTGGCAAAGATTGGAAAAAACCGTCTTCATAATTTAACGAAACAAAATTATTTACATTTGTTTTTAAACGAATTATTTAACTCGGTCCCCGGAATATTACCATCTACATTCTGTATCACACGGCGAACTTTGCAGCAACGTGCAAAATCATTTTTTAATTTTTTTTTTATTTGACAATTTCATTGTAACTCAATTTTTTTTGTATAATGAGAAGCGATATGGAAAAACCGTCTTCATAATTTCGCGAAACGAATTTATTCACATTTATTGTCAAACGAATTATTTAATTCATTTCCCTGAATTATTCCGGTCTACATGATTCTGCATAACCCGATAAAGTTTGCATCGAGTTACAAAATCGTTGTAACTGAATTTTTCTTCGTGCAATGAGACGCGGTATTACGGATTTATTCTTGATGACTCTTGGAAAGACATCAAGATAATTCCTCTATTTTCCCTGTTTCCACAGAAATTCGAGATAAGTGGATACAATGTTTTGCGACACGTGTCGAATTTTTATCATCGTTCTATCGGATTAATCAGGGTGGATGATTCAGAGGGGGCGGATAGGAGGAAGAGAATGGAAAAATGAAATAGGAAGTAGAGTGGAAATACGCGTCTTTCTTTATCGTCATTTTGCAGCGTAAATTTATGATTTAAAAATTCGAAAAGTGGAATTTTGGGATTTTTAAAATTTTAAAAATTGAAAAATGGAATTTTTGGATTTTCCTAATTTTGAAAATTCTATTCGATAGCCAGAGAAATTTCAGCTGAAAAAATTAAAAATAATGTTTTTTTTAATAATTCAAGAATGTTAAGCGATTTGGAAAAATTGATAGAATTCAACGGATTATTCTCATAGTATGACAATAAAAATCAGTAGAATTTTTAAGGGATTCAGGAAACTATTAACGGAGAAAGTTAAAATTGATCATATCGTCGCCCTGGAGTCGGAATGTTGTAAAAATCTACAAGAATTGAATTTACATTCATTTTTTCATAAGAATACTAACTTACGTCCTTTTGATTCTAGGGCGACGATATAAA
>JABSMS010010626.1:0-13540 GCA_018902275.1 Aleiodes sp. PSUC_FEM 10030003
TTATTATTATTAGGATTTGAATAAATATAAAAAAACCGTTTAGATATCCTGGATACGTCGGCGTGATTGGCACGTATTGACGAGTTCATTGTTTACGTATACGAATGACGAGCGATTCCAGGCGCTTCATCCGGAAGGCTCCGACGACTGGACGCTACAAATCAAATATGTACAAGAACGAGACAATGGGACGTACGAGTGTCAGGTAATTGTCATTACAATGAAAGGAAAAAAAAACGAGGGGGAAAAATAAAAGGTTTTTTTTTACACAATACACGAGTTAGCACAAAAAGAATGGAGAGAGAGAGAGAACACTAACGCAGACAAACAAATCTGGTTTATGGAGCACTTCAGTATTGTAACAATAGATATTTTTTTTCGTTCTATTTCTGCTCACAGGTATCAAGAAGTACAGGGATAATATCACATTTCGTGAATTTAAATGTTGTAATACCAGAGGCATCTATATTAGGAAGTGAAGAGCATCACGTCGATGTGGGCTCTATAATAAGCCTAGTGTGCATAATAAAAAAGGTAAGATATTTCATGTAGTACTTAAATTGTTTTTTTATTATCGTATAATGATCGATCAGGTGCGTTGATCAAATCTCTGATGTTCAGCGAAATTTCTTTTGGGGATTCACGGTGTTCACTTTGTGATTTATAATGATAAATTTTCAAACGATTTTGGGAGGGTTGGAGTGATTTATTGATGTTACCTCATTATGATTGAGTGGAGGGTATGAATGATAAAAGTGCTGAATCATTAAACGTTTATCATAAATTCAGTGGGTAAGTGGCGAAACGAGATAAGGAATTTCAATTACTAATCATCTGTTTTTTTTTATCGAATAACTTGAAATCTGAGAAGGATGGAGGAATTTTTGTCAGTGGTAAATTTTTCTATCCTCGGTACATGAATTAAATAATTATTTCCAACTTTATTTTTTGTGATTTTTTTACTCTGATACTCTACTCTTAAATTCTGGTTATCCTCATTTTTATTGAAATTGTTCTATTTTTAATTATTCACATGAAAGAATTTCATTTTTTTCTTCTTCTGCATTAATTTTGGAATCAATAATGACGAATATAATCTACCATTCAAAATTTTTATTGAGTTCTTAATGATTCATCAAATACAAAAAAAATTAAATCGTTCATTCATTGGTCCATTCGCACTATTTCCAACAAAAAACTATTGAACGAAATTGATTCATCTTGTTTCGCAAATTCACCCACTGAATTCAATTCTATTACGAATAGTAAATGGCTGAATGGAAAGATTCGTGCTTTTCAATCAATATTTCTCGGTTCTCTTGTAACACAAAAGATGCGTAGAACATGATATCGAAAATAATTGTACATTCAGGCTATTTCATTTGGTATAATACTGCAATTTGGGTGTAACAAATGGGAATGATATCATATAAATGCTACAGGTCAATCACAATTCTCTTACACTCTGTGAAATGTTTCTGTATGTATAAACTATTCACATCAATTGATTGTCTCACTCTGAGTTATCTTCGAAACAGTTCTACTTGAAGCAGTTGAATAATTTATTAACGCGAATGTACAGAAGGGAGAAGTATTCATCATTACAAATACGAAAACAGTTATCTGTTTTCTATTTTCACAATGTAACGAAATTTGATCGAACTTTATCGTGAATTCTAACAGTGCAAATGCCGAAAAAATAGCGAAATATTAATATCTGTATTTGAAAGGTTCATTTTAATTAAATATCCGTCGATAAATTTACTCAGTTGAAGTGGAAAACATTTAGGTGGATTAATTTATAGAGAAATATTGAAATTCCATTTTATGTCAAGAGTCAAATGAATATATTATATAATTTGAATTAATTGGGAGGATAATAAAAACAATCTCATTCAACTAAATTCAGAGCTGACAAACTTTGAATCCATCAGTTGTTCCCCTCGTGAAGTTATCTAACTGATGCGTATATCCACATGGGCATGGGAGAATGTATGAAGAATTCATATTCATGAAAACATAAATTCTGTCCTTGGAGAGAAGAGGAAACAGTTCAGGAATATAGTATGAAAGGAAAAAGTCGATATCCACCATAAGAACGGTGAATGTAATCATTTTTTGAGTAGTTTAATAAATAAATTGGGTAGTGAATCGGTAAAGTGGGATAAATCGATTTAGCTTTATCATCAGTTTTCGGGGAATATCTTGGAATCTAAGGGATCATATTTCGTTGAACAAAAGAAGTTATCATCAAAAATTCTTCACTTTCATTTGCTTTGTAATTCAAAGTGCCGAATACTCGGAAGAAATCGGGGATGTCGAGAACTCATTTATCGTTGGTTTTCAAATATTAAATTTTATTGCTCAAAGAAAATGTTCGGTTTCATTAGACCAAATCAGTATCACAATGAGGATCTCCGTAGCTGATTAAACTGATTGAAAAATATTCAATTAGTAACATTTGAAGTTATCTTTCCAACTAGAACTTCCCGATTCGAGTTTGCTTGAAAGAAAAACGAACAAAAAAAATGAAGTCTCTACTTGAACAAGGAAACTTCAGTTCTCGGACTGTTTGTCTTAGTCATAGAATTTTCTAGTACGTTAAGTATAAAGTTTTGTAGTCGTTGTCAGTATTATTCACGCGTTAAAAAAAGTGAAATGATAAGAGTTAGAAGTTATAATACAGTGACAATTAATTTTGTGAAATACAATATCAATTATATTCCGAAAGTTAATTCGGCGAGTTTTATCAGTGAACAATAATGGAAACTATTGGGTAACTAGTAGTAATTAATGGACAATTTATGATGTTTGAAGAAGTCTTTTTCATTTTCAAAAAAGATAAAATTATTCGAATCCACTGCGAACGATAAATATAATATTGGAGGAGAAAACCTTCAATTTTGTAAATGTTGAAAAATCCATAGCTCTATTACATTCTATTTTGGATCCTACCTCAAATGATTCTCAATTTGTGCCTATTATATTATTAAATGAAAATGAAGGAATCATTTCCAATTCAATACTCGTTTCTTTGCGATATAATCCAAGCGTAAATCACTAGTGAATTTGAATGATGGAACAAAGATGGAAAGAAACGTTATTAGTAGAGGAATCGAGTGCAACGCGTTTAAATTGTCACACTTTGATCTAAATCCAGCAAGCGTCAGTTGACGGTTGAACTTAACTGTCACATCAACTCCTTCTTTTCTTCTATTTTTATCTCTAATAACTGGATTGGAATCAGTCTGAATGTAACTTGCTTCATTCTTACAATTGGAGGTTGTTTTTAAGCTGCCATTCAATTCAAAATAGAAATGAAAACAGGGAAAAAACATTGATTTATTGATAAAAATAGCATTTTAGCTATTTTACGACAATCGACTTTCTCTGTAATGCCTCTCGCCTCAATATCCTTTCCTTCAATGTGCGCTCAAAGCATTTTGCCATCATGTACACAGTTTTCCTTCGGAATGAATGTTTCGTTTTCGTAATTTGTTTTCATACTCCGCTCTTTATCGAAAACTACTTAAAATTATCTGAACCATTGCGAAATCATACCTAAGAAAATTGTTGGGATGTATGTGGGCATATCTGTATGTCCTTTCTATCTTCAATTACTTTACAACGGTAGGAACTAAAGATCGGACCTTGCATCATCTCTGATTTAATGCACTCAATATCTTCTCAAAATTTTAGCAAGATCAGTCTAATAGTTTCCGAGATATAACCATTTTGTTAAAACCATTTTTTATTAATATTTCAAAAATCATGAAACCAATTCAGCCCAGATTTCACCAATTGATTTTCATTATTCCTCGAGATATCAATTTCATGTGTTTTTTTTTAAATTTCGATCCGTCAATGATAAATCTAAAAATAATCGACTCAGAGGATTCAAATTTTGTGTGCATTTGTGGTTTATAATGATGACAGTTGGGATTGAATCTGGGTCATATTGGCCGGAGGGCTTTTAAGATATTTCGAATTGAATATTTTCAAGAAATATTCAAGAAACCGTTTGACTTTGAGATTTTTCCATGAATGCGTTCGCTTATTGCATGCAGAAGAGTATTATTTCTAACATTGTACGAAAAATTGCAGATTTTAATTTTTTTTTCGTATGGACACCCAGATTTTTTATTTGGTCATTAAAAAGAGCACCATTTCCCCTCAAAATGGAGCCCATTCTGTTTTTGGTGAGGCAATCGGAAGAGATGTAGAGGGGAATCTATGCAGGAGAGAGAATATTTTTTATACGAAATTTCTCAGGTTTCAATATAATTCAATGAAATAAATCCCAACCCTATCATTTTGAATTATGATTCATTTGTCATGGCAAAAATCGTTCGTTCTCCGCCCAGTTTAATGCAGAGCACATAGATAGCATTTCGCAGTACTTTTTTGGATGTCGATGGTGCCTCGCATTCCTTTTCTTCTCCTCTATGAGTTTGTTTTAAACTTGTATCTTCTATCTCATTCATTCTGCAGTCCTCATCAAATTTACTTGAATTGCCTTGAATTCAATGAATCATCCCTCATTGCCGA
Organism: Aleiodes sp. PSUC_FEM 10030003; assembly: GCA_018902275.1. NCBI lineage: Eukaryota > Metazoa > Arthropoda > Insecta > Hymenoptera > Braconidae > Aleiodes > Aleiodes sp. PSUC_FEM 10030003. The sequence goes on from JABSMS010010626.1 coordinate 4,549, forward strand.
AATCGTTACATTTTTTATGTCCTATCTCCTCTCTATTTTTCATTTCCCATTCTGGGTTACTAGGTGTTGTCAGTTTCTAACTCCTCCAGTGACTGCCTAGTCTTTCAGGCCCCCAGCCCTCCTGCTGCTAGTTGCAACATATTCTAGGGTCATCCCCTTCTTCAGCTTTTCTCCCTTAGTGATGGTAGATGTGTTCGCTCATTCATTCATATTTCTTAATATAGTCGACTTTTTGTGTGTATTTCTGCTCCCTAGTAGAAACATATGGGATTCAGTCTGGGTAATATTGGCCGATGGGTTCTTGAAATATTGCGAATTGGAATATTTTTGTTAAAGGTGATATCAGACTGTATACAAATTTGGGAATGTATTCAAGATTTTTTCACGTGGTTTAATGTGGAAAGCACGTGTAAGTTATTTTGACAGACACTTGGGAAGAGTGAGTTTTTTTCGTTCTCAAATATGCTTATGATTCGATAATGAAGAAGGTGAAGAGACATTTTTACTAGAGCCATACCCCATAAAGCCTCCTCACTTTATCGCTCATATCTATTTCTTTTGAAACCTTTTCATTATTATGAATTGATATTCTTAAACGCGAACATCACTTCTACGAGAAGGGAGTAGCGAATGGTGATGCGGACCGTAGAGAAGAAATACACTAGGGTGGTTTGCGTTAGGCAGAGGCAAACAAAATTTGTCTTTTTTCTTTTTTCAATTACTGAAAACTGGCTGCATGAACTTTCTCAAAATTTTATCCATCGATTGTTTTTGAATCAAGCAATATAAATATCGAAAGTTTGATACGAATTTCGCGTTTTAAAGCTGCGAGAGGCAAACGCATAAATGGTGACATAAGAGCCCACGTTGAATAGCAAACTTTGATAATTAAATACTCAGAATTGATAGGTGGGATATCCTTTAAATTCTGCAGATGACCCTAGGGTTACACGACATTCAACCCTAGATATTTGGTCCTGCGCCATTTGATCCTGACCTTTTGATCCTATAAATGGAAATTAGGAAATGAAGAGTCATGATTAACACTGAGGATCAAATTGGAAAAATTGAATTGAAAGATCAAACGTCGCAAGATTAAACCTATCAGGATCTAAGGTCCTGTCACCAACTCTAGAATTGATACAACAATATCTGAGAATTTTTTCATAATTAATTTTGCGTTATCATTCCACTAGGATTCCCTCTCGAAATGATACAATAATAAATAATATAAAAGTCGGGAACGTGCATTCGAGAGCACGCTGCAAATACCTTAGTAGAAATGAAAGTGCAGAAAAGTTAATAACGTATCTACTCGGCCCACTTCTTGTTTATTGTCTTGGAAGCACTATTGTAGGCCTTCGGCATGTTCTCAATAGCGGAAGCAAGCAGTTGGTCTCAAACGTCGGAAAATCTTGATATTCAATTCAATTTCATTAAACAGTTTAGTAAATATTTTTCGCCCTGCCTCTTGGATAATGTTAGATTTCATCAGACTGTAAAGCATCAAATGATTTTGATAAAATATTGCCATTATAAGATTCACATGTGAATAATAGATTGAAGCACAAATCCGTTTACGCTATAGAGAACATGCGACACACTCTCTCTACAGTGTCAACACAAAGGCCTGGCATAGGAGAAGCGTATTCCCTGAAAATTATTCTCCTACAGCCCCGTAGCTAGCACTATAGACTAAGTCGACTGTAAATGATAGCATTAATTGATAGAATTTTGAGGGACAAACGCTGTTCTAATTAAATGATATTTTTTTCCAAAACGTTGATATTTGACTTCAAATTGCACTCTATTGAATACCATTTACCATGAAAAATGTGACCGAGAAACGATTTTTTATTGTAGAAAAAAAATATCAAATTTGTTTTAATACACTTAATATAAGCATCATGCTGAAAGGAAGTGCCGAAGCATGGGAAAGGAGAGATAAAGAGCTCCAGAAGCTCCATATTAAATTCCTTTCTGAAAAAAACGCATGACTTGATTCTTTCGAACATCGGTTCTCAATGTGTTGAGGATCATGTCACATTTTTTGCCTCGTTGTACGGAAAGTCGCGAAATTAGATTTTTAGAAATTGGAAGGTACGGGCAGTTAAAGTTGGACAGCTTTACAGGACAAGATGGGTTCCTGCTGGGGCTTGAATATTCTCTATGATGGAGTTCGCTTGACTCCATTGAATCCATTGGAGCCGCAGAAATTCCCAATAGAAAGTGGATCAAATTTGATTTTTTGGCATGTTTCGGCGGACATTCTTGTGTTTTTATTGAAGATAGAAGACTTTCTACTTTCGAAAATCTACATTCTTTTGTGAACATGTCCGCTTCCAATTTTCGTAGCGAAAAAACTGAAAACCAGCACAAGTATCCGCATATTCCCTATCGATTCGGGAGATTTTTAATTACTCTTTAATAATTCTTAAGAGGGTCATCACTCATACAAATCGATTTAAGGCCATCAAAGTCGCAAATATCGCAAATGGGGTCACTTCTATGGTGGTCTCATATTTTTTTCTGCGATACGATCATGAGAATCAAAAATATCAGCAACAATCTTCAAATTTTCCACTATCGATTTTTTACACATATTTTTAATAGAATCATTTAAAAAAATCGATCTCAAACCGTATGATTGCAATGTCCATTTCACCTCACTTTCCCCTATCATTCAACACGAGAAGCTCTCACCGACTGACCTCTGGACTCCATGACTGAATAGATAAATCAGATACAATTGCACATAATTTCAATTAAACTATGCCCCTTATCAATAATGAGACATAATAATTCCATAGAAGTGCCAAGCGCTTTTTCTATAACGCGTGTCGCTATCTACTCCGATCTAAATAGATCGCTGTGCAAAATTATCTCGTTTCTCAGAAATTCGAAACATTACTGGTGCTCATTTATTGACAGAAAATAACGATAATAGGAAACATCTGATAATACCTTTCATGAATTATCGCAAAATATATTATCCACCAATTAACCCGTCGACAATGATTTCCAATGATAATAATACCTCAATCAATTGATAAAACGAAGACAATGAACCCCCAGCAGTGTATCCCCATAGGAATCCATAACTAGCAGCGATATTCGTGACAATAGTCAAAGCTTTCTCCCTAATGGGTAATAATTACTTCACTTGTCGTCAATACGTAATAATTAATAATATCGATCGTACAGCTGTCGCTATATTATACAAAATCGTAAAAATACGCACAAGCATTAACCGTTAATGACAATACAAAAATACCAATAATGCCAATTCATGGAAAATGTACTTCATAAACACCGAAATTCATTCACAGAGTCCAACGCCGCCGCAATATGTATTCTGGTATCACAATAACCGGATGATAAACTACGATACTGCGCGTGGTAGCGTTAGTGTATTAACAGAACCAGGACCAACCCAGAGTCGACTGACCATACAGCAAGCAGTTGAATCAGACACGGGAAATTATACCTGCAGAGCTTCAAATACCAAGCCCGCATCGATCTACGTCTTTGTCACTGAAGGCAAGTCACTATTTATTATGATATTTAACATCTCTCATACTGTGGATGAACAATGAAACATTACTTTTATTTCAAACATTTCACTCATGTTTTGATCGATCAAAAAAAGGCAACAATAGAACAATGAAATCATCTGCATGTGATTGATACTTGATATTTCAGCAGCGAAACGGTTTTTATTTTCATGGTGCTGATAGGCAATGAATGATTGCTTTTATTGTGAAGATTCCTTCTCGTGTAGGGTTAGCCAATACAGGAAACATGGTCAATAATCGGCTGCATATCCGTAACCAATATTGGCACCCGATATATCGCCAATATTGGCCCAATATCACATGCCAATAATGCTCCAATGTCTCTTACCGATATAATGCCAATATTGGTCCAATATTACAAGCAGAGGTTGGTTCAATATTACATGCCAACATTGGCGCGCTATAACGCCCCAATATTGGGCCCGTATTGGTCCAATATCGCAACCATTATCGCGAATGCTGGCACGAAAATGGCCGTTTTTCCTTTTCCTCCCAGGGTTTTTCTGAATTTCTCTATAGTACGCCTCACAGTAGTGATCTCAATATGAATGTTTTTATGTTGGCGGAAGAGAGCAGTTGGCCTCACAAATCATGACATTTGATACAATTTCGTTAAACAGTTTATTTAATATTTTTCGGACGGTCTCTTAGATAATAAATTTTCAGATTTCATCTGAATATAAAACATCGTGATAGAAAATTGTCATGACTAAATTCAGGCTTTCGAGTAACAGATTGAAGGACGAATCCGTTGACAATATAGAGAACGTGTGACACGCTCCTCACAGTGCTGACTCAAAGGTCGCGGGAGTGAGGAAGCGCATTTCGCAGAAAATCATTCGCCTACAGGCCGTAGCTGGCACTATAAACAAAGTCAACTGAAATATAATAAAATCACATGCATGTGATTGGTACTTGGAATTCCTCTCGGAAAATAGTACGAGGTGATAAATTTCAGGATTCTGGTGAACAATGAATAATTGGTTTCATCGGAAACATTCATTAATTCCGCGGTTAGTTAAAAAAAAATCGGAATCATTACGATGGTAACATAATGGAATTATGTTCACGTGATTGATACTCAACATTTCATCAGTAAAGTGGCGAAAGCGCGCACACGGAGATAAGTGACTGGGAAAAAATACAATTCCAATTATAAACGAGTAATATTTAGTATTTCTCGATCTATTTATACGAATGAATACGGAAAATCTCAATTCAGTAACAAATTTGATTGGAAATCATCGAAAAATTATACATGTTCGATGAGAAAATGAAGTTTGAGGATGAACTTTCATGGTTCTGATAATTATTGATCAGGCTTACATGAATTTATTCATTGTGAACATGCTACAAGATTACCGTGCTGAGTAGTAATTTCTCTTGGATTTTGTCTATAACATTGGGTGTCTGTAAAATATATCAGAAACTATTAGAACTATGAGAGCTTATCACGGGACCTTTTTTAGAGTCAATGAAATTCTTTTAAAAAAAATATCCCTCCACATTTTCCTTCAAACCCAATTGTACTGAAGATACATGCAAAATAATTTTCATGAATTCCTTGCATTATCTTGATTCAGTACTTCATCACTGAAGTGCAGGTCAAAAGGTGAAAATCGAGTTTTTTTTCGTGAAAATTAGAGTCTTGACGGCAACACCGCTTCGGTGGGCGGTCGCGGGTGAAAACGCCCCCATATGTCCCACCGTTTGCTGAAAGCTATTAATATGCTTTTCAAATCAATTAAACTCATTTATTTTAACTATAATTAACTGTCAAGGAGTGGTTAATTTGAACTAAATTCGGTAGCGTAACGTAACAATGTTACAATTCCCTACGCGAGCTTCTCTAATTGGTTGTGAAAGTCAAAAACTCAACTGTGATTGGTTGAGTACTTTCGGTATAACGAAGAGAGCTCCAAATATTTTGACCTCACCGAACTTGAGTTTCTGAAGTCTATTATTGATTTATGAGGACTTTTTTTGTGAAATGTGATTTTTCTGAATGATTGAGTTCTTAATTGCATATCCATCATGAAATCAAGGTGACATTGGTGGAATAACAATTACTCCAATTCATATCGCAGAGTGAACGAGAAAAACGGTTCGTCTTCACTTACGCGGAAATATTCTGGAATTGGAGACAGATGTAACAAAATTTTGGTTCGAATCGAAATTGCGCCGTTACTCTTGAATTCCAGAATATTCCCGTGAAACTAAGAAATTAAAATTCAGTAGTAAAGTAGGAAAGACGAACTCGAAGAACCGCTTGTGATGTACTTTGAAAATATCTCCAAAACGGTTGGGTTAGCAAGAATTCACCATGAAACCTCTTTTGAAGCCCATTAAACTCTACAAAAAAGGTCTCATAATTTTCCCTTAACCTACTTTCTTCGAAGATATTTATGAAAGAATGTGCAACAAATTTTTTGACTCATTTTCTTTTCATCTCGGAATTGTCTCGCACGTTTTTACTACTTCACCAATTAATTATTCATTGATACACGTAATTGATCAACCGTGATTCGATTTACTCTCATCAATAACTTGTTCATCATTATCATTGAAGAAAATGTACGCATGACTTTATCCTATAATTGTTAATTATTTCAGTCAAGCTATATTTAACACCGATTCGAATTTACTCAGTTGAATTTTTTTCCAATCTGATAAAAATTAATAGTCAATTCCACGTATATATCGATACTTGAATACACTCGATTAGTTGACAATTGATATTGACTATTGATTGTCATGTGTGAATTGCCCTTGTTCATCTACCTATAATTTTTTTTTAATTCACAAGTATCATCATTTTTCAATTCCCACCTCTCCCCCCCCCCACCCTATTTTTATTTCTCTTTACTAAATGGCATTTATTTCAGGTGATAAAATGGCGGCAATTCAGCGCCGTAAAACGTCCAGCGGCAAGAGGACATCGGGTAGTTTGATACTGGCGCTCATTGTCACTGGCGCTGTTTTAGTGCGATAAGCATTTCATCCAAATAAAGAACAAATAAAAAAAAACACCCACACAAATACCCACATATATACACACACCCCACACACACAAATACAATGTCCATTACTGTCATTAATTCGTGTTATTTTTTTTCTCGCCATAAAAACTAACTTTATAGATACTTGGGAATATCCAATCCACAATTCTGTAATTTTTCATTGATTTAGATTGTTCATTAATTTTTTTGTAGAGAAAAAAAAGTCTTTGAACAAAAAAAACTAATAATTAATGGAGTAATCGTTTTAATTGAAAAATATTCACGTGAATAAGTAAATAAATAAAATTAACACGGGAATTTATGTAAATAACAATCGTAAGTGAAAATTCGGGCTTCATTGTCATTGGTTTTCCATGAGAAAAAAAGAAGTTAAAAAACAAAGGAAAATTTTCAGAAGTAGCTGACTTTAAACCGACACTTCCATTACAGTTATTTGAATGAAAACCAATTTAACAAAGCAGAAGGGTAGCGATTGGCAAATCATTGACGTTTGTCACTGTGTAGTACTTCTGAAAGTCTTCGTGAAAAAATAAAATAAAGTGATGAACGGATATTATGGGTATGAATCTTTCAAACAGACATGACATAACGAGGCTTGAAGAAAAGGTGAAGGGTGCCCCTAAGCGATAAAAAAACATACACGCATATTCAACACATGAAATGTTGTCTGAAGGTTGATTTTGAATAATGAAAGAGATAGGAGCAATAAAGAAAATGAAGAAAAAACAAAAATTAAGAAAAACAATTGTTTCGATCAATGTTGACATCGTCAATTAATTTGTTATCGCTTACCATTTGTTGTTTTCATAAATCATTATAATAAATTAAATTCGTGAATAATTAAAATTTATGGAAAAACAATTATTTATTAGATCAATCATTCAATGCTGCCCAAATTCAAAATCAATAATAATCCTTTTAATTGGAATTATTTACTAAGAACAAGACAAGTGTATTTTTCATTATTCAAAGAATTCCATTTGTCACGATTTTATCAATTCATCCTTTCCTTCCAAATAAAATTTTCACAAACATGAGATAATTAAATTATCAAGTTTTAATGAATGAAAAAATATCTCATCAATTGCCATAAAATGAAAATCCTCGAGAAACAAAAAAATAAAAAGAATAATACAATTTTCAAACGTAACAAGAAAATTTACTCACGCGGAACAATGATTAATTAATTTTTTATAGTACTCTAAAATTATTAATAAGAGTCAATTTCAAAACTTCATTAAACTGGCCAAACACAATGGTTGAAATTATAATCTGTGTGGATTAACTTGGGCCTTCCGAGGATTAATAGAATTTTCATGGAATCGTTAAATTTTAACAAATTTAACTGCAGAGAGAGAGTACGTTGGGATGATTTGATACCATGTTTTTAATGTGGGAGCGCTCCAATCAGTAGTGAAATGGTAAGTGAAGGATAAATCTGAAAATCACAGGTGAATTATTTCCGAAAAATCTTGGGAATGATGATATGAGAATTCATTAAGAGACCTATTTTGTTGAGAATTTTACGTATTACGAAGAAGGTCTCTTGGTAAATTCTCATCTCATCGTTTCTATGATTTTTGCAAGACAATGTAGACGAGATTTTCGGGTCACCTTTGTTATAAAATTTCGCACCGTTTTTATTACGAATAACTTTGAAACGAGAATTCATTGGACTACAGAAAAGATCTGAAAGATTTTCGTAAACCTCTTCGTTTTCGCAATAATTTCAAAATAATCCACCGGGATTTTTAATTTATCTTCATTTAAAAGTCAAAAAAAATTCGTGCCGATTCTTTAACAAATAATTACGAACTATTCGTTTTATCACTAATAAATCTCGTAATTTTGAAGCATTCACAAAATAACGCAAATGCGATTCTCCTAGTTATCCTTCTCTATTTCACCATTGATTTATCATAAAGTCGGAGCCGTCTTCGTGTGCATAATAATTTCCGAAAAATGTGAGGAAAAAAATAAAATTCTTGAGAAAGAAGAAAAAACACCCATTAATTTTAAGTAATTCCAATCAGACATACGTAATTAATCGAGTGAAATAAAATTAATAGGATTGGATCAACTTCTCTCAGCTCGATTGAGAGAAAAATGAGGGAATAAAAGAATTAGCACAAAAAAAATGAAATATATATTGACCTAGTGAAGGATTTCATCCTTACGAGAAATAATGAAAATATCCGCTTCCGTTCATGTCATTCCATTCTATATGTCTTATATATACTCAATGGGTATTTCAATTGATGAACTTTTATTATAGCGAATAAAAAAAAAGAAATGTAAAAAATGATAAGAGCCAGCGTTAGGATTGAGAAGGGATATAGAATATAATATTGGAGCTGTAAAATTTTATTGAACTCATATTGTTTTTGAGATATTTTT
>JABSMS010010637.1:0-13539 GCA_018902275.1 Aleiodes sp. PSUC_FEM 10030003
TGATAATTATAATAATAATTATTTGATTATCATACGCGGAGAGAAATTTCCAACAAACATTACCGAGCCTTTTCAGTAAACATGAGACATTTTGATGGTAAACAAAAAATTACTGAACCGCACACTAAAATTTTTTGAGAAATTCCGGAATTTTTGGAGAGATCACTTTAAAAATTTCTGAATTTCTAAAAAAAAATTCCTGAATTTCTCAAAATCGCTGACTCTATGACTGTGATCAACTGTTGATTTTACCAGTTATATATCTTTAAAAAAAATTAAGATAATGTGAATTTCCCATCGATCCAATTTGATGACTTTCATAAATAAATTTTAATATGGGAAAATTCCATTTATTTGCTTGGGTAAGTAATTTTTTTTTGATTGTCTGGAGACGTAAAATCATTATAGAATTGACAAAGTAGTGAAAAAAGAACACGTGTGTGGAATTATTCATGAAAGTAGTGTGCTGTGTCTACGGCGCACTTCTCACGAGTTCCCGGGAAATTTTAAAACAGAGAATAATGAATGTAAAAATGGTTTTAGGGTGCCAATTCCCATGGGCAATTGGGCCTTGGATATGAATCAGAACAATCAGTACTGCCCTCAGAAATCGATCTTACTAACACGGATATTAATCCAGAGGAGATCATAAAGATTGTAGGCGGTGCTGGGCATACATTGGTCCTCGACAGTGCAGGTAGAGTTTTTTCGTGTGGCTGGAACAAAAAGGGTCAAACGGGGATTCCCCAGCCAGGAATAATTCTAAATTTACAAACAATTGATGCTCTTAAGAACATAAGAATACAAGACATAGCATGCGGGTGGGACAGTTCGATAGCCCTCGATGAAAATGGTCAAATCTATACCTGGGGCTCAAATTCTTTTGGACAGTTGGGCAGAACTGTAATACATGAATCCGGGGACTATACAAGTGTACCCGATAAAATAGCAATTGGTTCAAGAGTCAAGAAGATTGCCATGGGTTTGCGACATACACTTCTTCTGACTGAAGAAAATCACCTCTTAGTTTGTGGAGCAGGTAGCAAGTGTCAGCTTGGTATCGTCAATGCGAATGACATTGTAGTGCGACAAACAGGCGCCTTTACACCAGGTAATCATTTCATTTCTAAGGATTAAATTCTATGAATTTTTCTAATTTAATCTGATTTTTTGTGAATAGTTCCAGGAATTCGAGATATTTACGATATAGCCTGTGGTCAGTATTTCAGTATGGCTATTGCGGAGTCTGGGGAAATTTATTCCTGGGGAAATAATAAGTACGGACAACTAGGCTTTGATTTTGATGAAATTAAGTTTCACAATGTACCAGCGAAGTGGAAAGAGGAAATGAGAATCATTAAAACACTGAACTGTGGTTGGACACACACGGGAGTGCTTACAACTGATGGAAGTATATTTTGTTGGGGCAGAAACACATACGGCCAATTAGGCAACACGACGAACGCTTCGTCGTGGATACCCAGACCTATACAAAATCTCAAAAATATAAAACAATTATGTATTGGTTCGGAGCATAATATAGCACTTGATAGTAATTTTTTATTTTCTATTTATCAGAAGTAGTGGGTGGTATAAACTTTTCACTCATAATTTTAATTATTATTCCCAGGTGGAGGGAATATCTTATCTTGGGGTTGGAATGAGCATGGAAATTGTGGTAATGGCAATACAGAAAATGTATTGATACCTGAAAGAATATCAATTTCTGATGATTTTAAGGGAGTATTGATTGGAAGTGGTGCTGGGCACTCTTTTGCTGTCGTTGAAAAATTAATCTAATTGAAATAATAAATTATAAATTTGATATATGTTGATGGTCTTTATTGAATGCATTCAGCGGAGAAACGTACTGTAGAGCAGTTTAATGAAAATATAGACAACATATTAGAGTACACCTGGCGGGCCCACCACCTGCCTTCAGGCAACTGTTTCTAATAATAAAATAACCGTGCTGCAAAACTGACGTTTATATCTAAATTCTTATTAGAAGCCATCATATATTACATTGGGTTCTAATCAAGAATCAGTATGTTACGATCTCGCTCCCAAGCTTCAATCTGGTAAGTTTATGTGTTCTCAATACCGAATAAAACTTTTCTATTGAAGATAAAAGATTTCAATTCTTTGTTTTCTTTTTTGGTTAGTGAGCAAGAGGCCAAGTTTGTTCAAGATCGAATAACAAGGGTAGAAAAACATTTTGCCGAATTATGTACGATCTTTGCAGCATTTACAAGGAAGGCAGCTCGGTAATTATTCATTATTCTGATCATAAATTCCTACATGAATACATTTTTCGAAAATCATTGCTAATGTTTTGTTTTCAGATTGCGCGATAAAAACGATGAGGTTGCTAAGGTAATACAGACATATGCTGAGTCTGAAACACTTAATCGATCTTTGAGCAATAGCTTAATGAATTTTTCCACGACACTGTCCGTTATTGGTGATTATAGGTGAATTCGACAAATCATTGTAAATATCAATATCAATTGAATATTCCTCATTTTTCATAATTTTTTAATCATATCAGAGATGCTGAAGTTAAGCGACTTGATGGGAAAATAGTTGTTCCTCTTTCTCACTACTCAGTTATCTGCAAACATGCTCGTGAAGAGGTCAAAAATACATTCAACGTTCGTGATGAAGAATTATCAAAACGCAGACAGTTGGATAAAATTCGAAGGAAAAATCCTCGGAACAGACAAATGATAGTATCCTTATGAAATACTGTGAATGATTCCATTGATTATATGTGATTCCTTAATTTGACTTAAACATAATCTAGTCAGAAGCTGAATCAGAACTGATGAGAGCTTCAGTTGAAGTTACAAAAGTTGTTAAAGGATTGGAAGAGCAAATTGACTCTTTTGAAAAACAGAAATTGCGAGATATCAAACACTTACTCCTTGATTTTGTAACCATAGAGCTTAGTTTTCACACAAAAACTGTTGAGCTCTTGACTAAGGCATATCAAGATGTAGCTGAAATTGATGAAGCCAAAGATTTGGAGGTAATTACTTTGAGATTCTATTAGTTTATCATTTACTTTTTTATAAATAATGTGAATTTACTTGATGCATGGTATGCAGGACTATCAGATAGCCAGAGGAGAATTCAGTGGGGTAATTCTTACTAGCATAACAATATCTCCAGTCTTGTACATTCATTTAATTATTCAAGTTATTAACTTAAGAAATAATTATAATTTATTTGATGTTTCAACTGACAGGAGTTTCGAGAGATGCTCAATGCATCGGAGACAGCCGCACGTTTAAACACTGTGAGACGAACTTCATTTCGCCAATCTCAGTCTCTGGGTAATCTTTCTAGTCGTCTTTCATCGTCCACTTTGAGTTTGAAAAAGCTGACAGCGAATAGACCTATAGAAGCATCAGTAAGTTTCCATTACCGGCCTTTTACGGACAGGTTAAAATGTTAAATTCTTTATCCTCTTTCCTCAGGACAATGCAAAAGCCATCAATTCATCAGACTCAGTACAGGTTGAAGAATATGATAACTCATCTGAAGAGGTAGAGGACGAGTCTGAAGAATCAATTCAGGAACGACCAGTGAGACCAAAAACAAAACCAACATAATTCCATAGTCTAATATATTGAATAACAATTATTTAACAGAAAATGCAGAAAGTCACTTCTACCAAACGCTCCCGTCAGTTCACATTGAAAGTAATCCCTCCCGTGCCGTGTTACAAAAAATCTTTAATGTCCTCTGTAATTAAAAACTTTTCCTTCTCCTAACAAGAAAAAATTATTATAACATAATTCTGAATAATTCACTGGAAGGAAAGTGTATAATTTATCAATAAACTTTAATAATTATAAATGATACTGTATTTATTATCTAACATATAACGGACATGTTGACATTCATTGTGCTGTGTTGGATGAAACGAATTCACTTTTCAGTACCCTCTACACCGGCCTGGGTCATAAGATCAGCAATATTCTTCTCAAGATCATCTATTCGATTACCCATTTCATCTAGTGATCATTATTATTAAGGATAAAGTACTTACGAGAGATATAAGCAAAAAAATTCTTTCAGGTTATGTTTTTTTTTTCTTTTTGACGGATGAAATAATGAAAAAAAATATCAATTGTTCAAAAGGATATTTCTTCCAATGATTTGATCGGACATGGTTTGAAATTTATCTTGCATACCTTGAAGCAAGGTTTGCACCTGAAATAATAGAGGAAATAAATTTTGACAATCGCTTCAACTATCACACATCACATAAATAGCGCAGTCCAAAAATTGCAACTTTATTGTACTCACAAATTGTGTCAATTCCTGCATATTTTTGGGATCAGCATTATTTCTCATTGCATAATTTTCATCATCTTCTTGCTCTGGCTTAACGTGTTCTTTAATTTCTGCCATTTCGTTTGTATTTTTATCACGGAAAATTGAAGTAAGATGAAAGAACTATCACTGAGATGATTCGAGTAGTTTGGGACGTACCACTGAATTCTTCTCACTCCATCGACCTTTTGCCAGGGTTATTTGATCCTGACAGGCGCATGCGAGATTTTGGAAGGGTAGCACACGCGATGCTACTTCGATCATTGCCCTCTTGCTGAGGATACCCGCGGGCGGAACCATTGATTGATTAAACAAACAATTGTTAACCATTTATTAATCCGAAATTGTATGTAAAACATCATATGGTGAAGCGAAAAGTCAGACGGATAAAAATAAAATATGAAGCATTTATGGCTTTATTTTTTCCAATTTAAAAAAGAGATAATGATAATTGTGCGTCCAAAAAAAAATTATTATTGAGATAACTCTGTTGATATTAATTGAGAAAAATCATGTGATATGAGTTTGAGAGCGATGAAACCTCCGTAACCTTTTTGACCCTTGTAAAAAATCCCAGCTCCGGTTAAAGGAATTGGAGGGTCTGAAATTACATCTTGACTATCGAAGAATGGTATCGTTGTTTGCCCAAAATCGTTGACATTATCACTTGGCCCAAATTTGAGATACATTCTGTCTTGTGTGACAGCGACATTTTCTTTTGGGCCATCAATTGGATTCCGAGAGTGCTCTATTTCTATCTCGTAGCTGTAAATCATTTCGAGAAATTAGAGTTAATCGCTTCATTTCATTAAAGTTTGAAATTTACCCAGCGGATGAGACTTTGTTAATCATCCAACCGTCCCAGTCTCTGTCTAGTTGACCTGTTAGCTTATTGACGGGGGTAAATCTGACACCTATATTTATTCGCCCTTGATTCGCTGCAAATGTAATTCCTGATGGAAGAAAAATGGCAATGTTATTGAATCGTAAACAATGAGGAGTTTTGCAAGTATACCTGTCATAACTAAAGAATCCACTCTTGGAGTTTCTCTCCGCTGAGAATAAGGCATGGACCAAGGAATATAATGATCGCTAGTAGTTATGGTATTCAAGCTGATACTCCGTTCGAATAAATAACGGAGAATATAGAAATCATTGGAAGATACATCAGGATCAGTAATATTGAATGTCTTTATCGGAACCCAGTACACGGATGACTTGCTAATAATACCTGATTTTAATAACTTCCCTTGCTGAATCTGAATATAAATTATACCGTTGATTTCTCTGAATCTCAAGCCAGTTATCACCCTGGAAATTCCACATTTACATTTCAGATACCGTTGAAAAGAGACGAAAACTCCCATATACTCACATATTGTTATCTATATCTGATGTCACTTTCCGAAAACTAAAAGTTCTAATTGTTCGTGGATTCATATGATCGTCGCAGTAACATGTACATACATCGCATCTATTGAATATACCGGATTTAACATAATATATATCGTTGGTATGCTGACTCTCATTACTACAAAGCGAAGTATCCCCTAGATTTTGAAATCCTTCAATGCCTCCGTATCGTCTGGAACTCGGATCAACCTATAAAATAAAACTTGATACAACCATTGTTATAAACTATTGTTTGCAGGATGCATTATTTCTCACCGCGGGACAAAGACGTCCAAGTTGTTGAGTGTAGCATCTATGAATTACACCATAGCATACATCACTTCCACTCGACGGAACATTACCGTACTCATAAAACGTTGTTATGCTATAGTCGTCACAGGTGTTTGAACAAGTAGCAGTTGGATTCAAGTTTGCTTCATTAACAATAAATTGCTCAACAAACCACTTAAGACGAATGTACGTAATGCCTTAAGAAATTAAAAAAAACAATGTAACAGAATATTTAATTACGTTTATCGAATTATATGTATTTTAAGACCTTCTGTATAGTTGGATGGATCACTAGGTCTAATTTCCTTTGGCGCTATTCTCAAAGCCGACTTAATCATTTTCGCTATATTGGAAGTATGCAGAACAAATTTACTTTTGAGTATCTCAATGACTCTCTTTGCATCAGCTTCACCATGTTGTTTCATATAAGCGAACATTCTTGTTACATGGCCCTTGAGAAAAGCTGTTGTTATTTTTACATATATCAAGTAGAGCTCCTGGTGAATTGATCTTGTTGGGTGAAAGGGCTTTTTTCCACGAATCTAATAATGATATTTTGTTATAAATAAAAATTGAATAGAATAATTGAAATTGATTAGATACCTGTTGAAAATGATTTCCTCCAACTTCATGGAAAAAACAAGTTGTATCGCTGTAATCTTCACAAGTACTAGCGATAAATTCATATAACTCATCACTAGGGAGTTCAAGTCTCATAGAGAATGGTAATCTTGGATCATTCTTCTTCAACAAATCATAGTCATTGACAACATCGCTGATATATTCATTTATTTTTTCAATTTGTTGATTAAAATTTGTAAGAAATATCACATTTTCTACAGTTTCTAATTTTCTTTCACATTCACTTCCAACTATTTGCTTCACTGTTCCATTAGTAGTATATTTGTAGAATATTTCGCATTCCTCCAAAATATCCTCCGAAATTCCGTAAATGCTTAGCAAACGAGAGAGAGTAAGCCACTCAGAATTTTCGGTATCATACTCGTGTAATTGTTTACTCACAGATTCTATTTCGTCTGTTACACTTCGTATTCTATCGTTTAAGGGAATCCAACTATCAACATTTCTAGGATTGTTCAATATGTTGAATCCTACTCTGAGAATATCAGGATAATAATTTTCGCTTAAAGATTGAGAATAATAATGCGACCAAGTGAAGGATAAACAAATTATAAACAGGAACAACTTTGCAGTCATTTTTACGCTTTTAATGGAACCTACTGCTTTCCAAACTCCGCCATGAATAAATGTTTACGCATAATTTGGAAATACCGTGGGCAGTCCATAGGAAGTTCGGTTGAGTTATTATAGTAAAAGGTCACGAACTATTATCATCATGAGTAAATTTGGAAAGGAGGCTTTTTCATATCATCAAACTAAATGTATTTGTCTTTCGAAATAGTTACTTGGTGACCCACATTAAAAGAAACGTATCATCATTCAGAATAGTACTTCATCTCATCTCTAATTAAATTAGATAGGAAATTATCTGAGAGTTATGCGGAAGTACTATTCAATTACCCAAATTGAAGCTGAAATCCATACTATCCTCTAAGTATTAATTTACCCATATCGGTCGATTTTAATCGATAGCAGGAAGTTGCAAAAATAATTTTTCCCCTCCTGATAAACGCAACTTCTCGGTATTCTACAAAAGCTGAGACAATGTGTCTCTCCATGATAGCTCCACGTTATTTCTTTATGGGATCCATCCAGGTGTTTCTTATTTTCATGAAAAACTTTGAACATTATTATTCGCCTCCTCGTAAAATAACAATGGATGGTATGCAAAGACAATATCGACGATAATCATTATCATTCAATGTTGGCGGAAGGCATTCATAAAAGTCAGGAAAAAAAACGGTAGGAAGTTATTGTTCACCCTTTGTGAAACGAAGTTCTGTGCCATTGAAAAATGACGCTCACTTTACCAAGGACTTTTCTCGTATTTCAAACGATTGGCCTCTGGAGGCCACTTTACTGAATATCACCGTGGATTTATACTATTTACCGACTCTATACCTGGATTGTTATTTGTTTTATATATTCTTTTACGGTAACAGGAATCATAGAGTTATTCATATCTCATCAAGATATGGAGGATTTTATGAATAATTTTCATGAATAATAGAAATTAATAAAGTTTGTCTCTTGTCGATCATCGATTATTGATATGTTAAAATTACTTAAAAAATAGCCCTGTCTACCATCAGTACAAAAAGGAAACTTTGAGTCAGAATGGGTGCGATCGAAAAATCTGGTGAGTCGGGTTTTGCAATTGATGCTGATCTTTTTTCAATGTTTGTTAAATATTTAAAGAATTAATACATTACTTCATGGAATATTTACCGAAGTTAACAGTTAACTGTTCTCATGTGGACCTTGCGCACATTTCTCCAAGATATTCATATGAAACACTTCCATTTAACGCATGGTTGCCCTATGATTATACACATAGTAGTATACACGGGTTTGCATACATACAACAACTCATTAGCGTAATATTATCTGCAAATACAGCCATTGGTTACGATACACTTCTATCTGGGATGATCATGCAAGTTAGTGCAAAGTTAAATATGTTGGAATGGTTTGAGTGTTTTTTAAAAGAATTCTCAAAGTGATGTGGATCCATGTAAAACATTAAAAACAGAGTAAGACAATTTTATCAACTGAAATATCAAATTTCATCAATGTTAATTATTTAAAAAAAGGCGTCACTCCTCGAACGCATATATCCCTTCTGCGTTACCGTCAGGGATAAAAATTGAATTTCTCCAAAATTAATTACTCATGTACTCACACTATTGAACGAATATATAGACAGCGTGATGATATTTGCGCTAGTGAATTTCACAGGTTTTTGACTTCTATTCATAATTAATATCAAGCTTTTCTTTGTAGCTGTACTTAGAATGGGCCAATCCATACTGAAAATAGCACCGCTAAGTTTGGAGCTCTGTAATATAAATTAATCAATGATGACACATCAGAAATACCTCTATTATTCTTTATGTTACCTGAAGAGTTATTTGATTCCCGGAATAGCATGGCATGAATACTTGTGATATCATGCAGATAAAGTATAACATTACCGATATCAAACTTGAATTGAGAGTAGTCACTTGAGATAATCGCAAAACAGTCATGCAAATTATCACTGAACTCAATGAGTATTGAAGAAAAATTGATGTACCAAAAATATCGTTATTCTCTTCAGCTAATCTATTAATATCGAGAGTTAAACAATCGAAATGGATTAATGAATTCTATGAAAAAGAAATGAATATCATTTAATACACAACTCAAATATTTGAAGATGATGTTTAACGCATTTCGCCAATTCCCTCGATTCTATCCTTTTAAGTTCCCTATTTTGATTATTCTCATTGTGCGGATTCGCCGAAAGCAATTCAGCCTCTTTAGCATGTATCAATTTTGGTAGCAATTGAAAACGGTGATCTAATATGGCAAACTGAGCACACGTTTGGATCATTATCCCTGGAGCAAGGGTATCATAAGCTGCATGCATACAAGCATCAAATCCGTGGGCAATGACCTGATGCATATAAGCTGCCCAGAATCTACTAGGGCTTGAGTAATTAAAGGGCAGCCATGCTCTATAATATAATTGACGTTTCGGCACATCACGTAAAAAGCTTACTCCCGTTAGAGCAGTTATCGTACAAACGTAGAGAAGGATGTAGTAAAGATTCATAATTCTAGGATTTATCAATATCAATTTTTTTTCAATAAGTTAAGGAAATTTTTAATACAACGAAACTCACTTCAAATTGAGAGAACAATCGCTTTGAATTTTTTTCTCCTCGACGTCGCGAGGCTTGCACGGATGAGCTTTAAGTATTTCTTGTATTTTAATAAGTCTCTTACGTATGTAAAGACAATGTGCCGCTTTCACACCAGCTCCAATTGTCGACAGTAATATAAATACATTGTTGATAAAATGCATTGGATTTTTAAATGTTAATAAAAGATCAATCACCTGTGAAAGAGTATTTGTATAAACAAGAATTAACATTGAAACCGTATAGATATTGTAAAAATATATTTTCCAGCCGGAAGACCAATCGACAGGAGCCCAAACACCCCATAATCCGAAAACAGTAAAGCTGTATGGTATCATTTAATAAAACAGTGATTCTTTATTGATAGATCTTTTGCAAGGATAATTCCCGTCGAATATATCTCGAGAGTATACTCATATCCCCCACCACTTTCCATCTGGTATTAGTCATAGAATTAATAAATAATATTGCTAGGGGAGGATTTGTTTTTTCCACAGTATTCCCACGCATACCCTCGGGAAAGTTATTTTTTCTTTCCTTGGCTTGAAATTCTCGGAAAATAAATTTTTTGCCCACATGGTTACTCAATTATTCATCTGGTGCTTGTACTTTTTCTCGTCATTTTCAATTCATCAGAAATATTAACTATATTTTCTAGCGATATTATTCTCTATAAAGAATCACAACGTCAAAAATACAAAGAGGTAGATAATTTTCAAATTGAGGAAAATTAAAGTTTCAAAATAATATCCCCAAGTGAATAATTTCATTCAATCATATATTTGAAAGCTCCCGCTCATTTAAGGGTTATACTTTGTGACTGTTTTATCAACTGCGGGAGAAATCTCACAGTAAAATGAGAGAAAAAATAAAATGAGGAATATGAAAAAATCCAAATATTCTTCTGCGTAATCTCCTTTATCTGATAAATAAAAAATGATTCATACACAAATTATAAATAATGTTTCAGAACAATTGCGAGCAGGAGGAGGCGGGATTAAGGATTTGAAATGGCGGCGAATGGAACGTAAGCGCTCGACCTGAGAGGCAGAGGGGGTGAACTGCAATGAGAGTGAGAAAACAGTGTGCAGCATTCTGTGTTTACACCAAGTTCATATAATCGCAAAGTTCAGAAATAAATAGCAATTAGATTCAAGTAAATAAATAACTGCCTACTGAAGTTATCAATTGAAGGGGTGTGAATAGGAGGTGAAATTGCGATGTTACTTTTATCGACATAAGTCTGATATTTTCAGACTCCACACATATAAAATAAGCCGCCAAGAATCAGATCCCACGCGAGTCTCATTTCATCATTTATTTTTACATTCATTAATTTCAGTATTTTTAGACTCGAATAAACGGCAAAATCGCAGTCTGAAGTTTGACTTGAATGTGGGGATGTATAAGTGTTGAGATTTTTAACAATAATTACTACCCTGCTAGAGAAGAATAAGAAAACTCATAAAAGAAATAGAACCAAAAAAAGGTGAAAATGGGTTTACCCTGCGATTGGCAAATATCCAAACAAAGAGTAGCCCAACGTGGACGTTATCTCTTGGAAACTGGACAATGGTCTGATTGTAGGTTTATTGTTGGACAGGAACCACAGCAACAAATTCTTGAGGGACATAAATTGTTCTTAGCAATGTCCAGTCCAGTGTTTGAGGCTATGTTTTATGGCAGTATGGCAGAGAAGACAGATCCAATTCCTATCAGAGACGTTCAACCGGAGGCATTTAAAACACTCCTTGAATACATATACACTGACAAGGTTGATCTTGGATCATTCGAGTTAGCCTGTGAACTCTGCTATTGTGCCAAAAAATATATGCTCCCGTATTTAGTGGAAGAATGTACGAAATTTCTGTGGTCAGATTTATCACCGAATAAAGCATGTAGAGCTTATGAATTTGCTAAATTATTTGAGGAACCCGTTCTAATGGAAAAATGTCTCTCGATTATATGTACAAAGACTAATGAAATCCTCAATGAACCCAGTTGGGATGAGGTTGAGTTGGGAACTATTAGTACAATTTTTGAGCAGGATGAACTTCAAATTGACTCAGAACTTGAGTTGTTTGTAGCAATTGAGAGATGGTCAAAGGCTGAGTGTATTAGAAAATCATTGAATCCAACGGATCCTAAAGCACTCAGATCAGTTACTGGCAATGCATTGACTAAAATAAGATTTTTAACTCTAACTCCACAACAATTTGCTGATGGCCCTGGGAGATCACTCCTTTTTTCTGAAACAGAGGCATTCTATATTTTGATGAATGTATCTTCAAAGCAAGCTAGTAATGATATGCCAGAAGGATTTTCTACTAATCCAATAGCTAGGAGGAAACCACGACCTACACAGGGACCAATGAACATTCGTCTTTCAAAGTTTGGAGTTCCAAGAAATTTAGAATTTGGTTCGTTACTCACTATGAACTCCTGGCAAAACTATCCTGCAAGTTCAGGATTTCCTTCAACTTCACTTACACACCCTCCATACCTTACAGCCGGAGAGGCAGAAAGACTCGATGCCGCCTGGGTCTCCTACCACAATCCTCTTGAAGCTACTACCGGGAGAAAAGAGCCGCTCAGAGAAAGTACTTCTTCATCATCGTCTTGCAATAATCCATCTGCACTTATTGAAGGGGGCTTCAGAGATGGTCCTAAATATTACTGCCTCAGATCTATGGGACAGCAGACTGATTGCCTAAACTCTGGGGTACTAGATTGTTCAGTTACATTCAGCGTCGACAAAAACATCTGTGTTATTGGAGTTCAAGTACCAACACAAGTAGCATGCGAGGTAAGATACTCGGAAATATTTATTTTCATCGTATAATATCAAATACTTTTTTCTTATGATCAATGCATCTCGCACATCTTTAATATTTTAGGCCAATCAAATATCTAGGTCAGCTGATGGAACCTATACGGAAATTTTATACGCACATCTTTTAGACTCTGAAGGATCTCGACTAACATATACTCATTTTACGACAAAAGCCAAAACCGGAACTCTTGTTGAAATTTCATTCAATCGTCCAGTTTTTATTCAAAAGAATAAGGTGCGTTATTTATATTTTTTTCCCTCACTTTTTATAATCACCAGTAAGTATCACCGAATTCTGACATGTCCCCCGTTCAGGTCTACAGAGTTGGTGTGGTTTTCAACAAGGCTGGATGGTATCCAATGGGTGATTGCGTACAAAGAATGACTTGCGACACTGTTTTCTTCACATTTGGCGTTGGAAACAATGCTGATAGCATTAGGGACGGGCTTATACGATCAATTGTCTTCACTTATCATTGAAGAAAATTAATGTGAGGAAAAATATTTTAGACTATTCACCACATTTGACCATTGTGATATAATATGAACCTGCCTTATTTTAATGTCCCGCGTAAATTGACTTGGATATTTCTAATTCGTTATTTTCTTTCTTAAATCGAGTTTTAAAATGTAAATTGCTAAAGACATTTCATCGTACCTTATTGATATTGTAAAATTACTTGTACAAATTGACTATCGCCAATCATTGTTTATAAAAAATAGCCATAAACATGTCCATTATTTGAATCTAAGAATGTAAAATTGAGCTTTAGCACAAAATGATAATTATAATGACATCGAATCGGTGTATAAAATCAATAATTACATTATTTATTCAAAATGAGTTTTCAT
>JABSMS010010648.1:0-13534 GCA_018902275.1 Aleiodes sp. PSUC_FEM 10030003
CATCAGTTTTTTGTGAATATCTCGGGAATTAATGGAGATACGTCCTTCTTGCCCGAAGCCTTTTTTCTACCTCTTTAAATTCTCTATAAAAAAGCATTAAGGTAAAAAGGGCGTATCTCCATTAGTTTCCGAGATATTTGTAAAAGAAGATCGGCGAAAAAAATCGACTTATCCTGTTTTACCTCTGCACTACTAATTAATTATACAAACCAATGTCAGGAATTATTGGATCCACCTCGTTAGGCACATGAATATTGTGCTTTCTCCTCGGCGAGCAATCAACACTCATAATTATCACCGGAACAACAAAGTACAGGTGGCAAAACATCATTTTTAATTGTTAAAAACAATGAAATTATGGAAATATTGAATTTTACAAATAAATATCGGGAAAACGGGTCATTCATCAAAACTAACGGTCCTTCATTTTTTCCGCGTTTTCTGACCCTCGATTGCGATTGGTCGACGCATTTTGGGTCACGTGACGTTCGTGGAAGTGTGTTGAATCGTTTGAAAATAGCTGAGGATAAAAAATTCATTGAGAGTCATCAAATTTTCCCTCATAGTATTAATCATGTGGTCACTTGCAAATAAAACGTAATGCAATATAAATATTTTCAGTGAAGAAAATCATTTGACTTTGATGAAAGCTACGAGGCGGTGGTGGCGAAGTAGGTTAGGAAAATTGAGCATAATTAATTTAATTGCACATTACATTGAATAGGGGAAATAGAAATTTGTTCGGTACATAATGTTGATAAAGAGAGATAATGAGCCGAACAGTGATCATGCAATTGCCGGTGCTGCGAGTGGCTTTATGACTAGATTCATTTGTCAACCTCTCGATGTTATCAAGATTAGGTTTCAGGTAAAGGACATGAAACATTTCACAATTTTCATTCTAAAAAATAAAAAATGCAATAAAACAATATCAGCAGCAACAGCATTCAAATATTATAATTTTTTAATTTTATAATTTTTTAAATCTTTCATTCACTCTTTCAATAAAAATACTTCAAACATTGTATATTTTCTCATAAAAATAGATTCTATTTCATGAACATGAATCTGAGTGTTCTCCGGCGAAGTTTCTTTTTATAAGTTTTTGTGAATGAAGTTTTTTCTTCTTAAAGTTTTGTGCCGGCGAATTTTTTTTACCAAGTTTTCTTGTCGAAGTTTTTCCGACCGAGTTTTCCAGACGTGATACCAATTTCCTGTCCTTAGCTCCATTCACGAAAAATGCTCCAAAAACTCCAAAATAAAATTTGAAGTGATTAATTCCACGTTTTCCTTCTTTGCTACCAAAAAAAAATCGTAAAAAAATCTACAAAAAAATTGATCAAAAAAAAAATGAAGTTGCTTGACTCATAGAATTTTTCATCGGAAATTATCTAAGATTTTTAATAAAAAACTCAATTAACTTCAGGGCTAAATTAAAAAATTTATCAGAGAAAAATTAAAAAAATTTATACAATTGCAAATATCAATCAATGAAAATTTCAGGCAAGATCAGCAGCTCCCTGTGTTCTATTCTTCGATGAATTAGATTCAATTGCAAAATCACGTGGTGGTTCAGTTGGCGATGGTGGTGGCTCAGCTGATCGTGTTATCAATCAAATTTTAACTGAAATGGATGGAATGGGAGCAAAGAAAAACGTTTTTATTATTGGTGCAACAAATCGTCCTGACATCATTGATCCAGCTATACTGAGACCAGGACGTTTGGATCAATTGATTTACATACCACTGCCCGATGAGAAGTCACGTGAAGCTATATTCCGTGCCAATTTACGTAAATCCCCAGTTGCTGAAGACGTCGATCTTGCTTACATTGCTAAAGTAACACACGGATTTTCCGGTGCTGATCTCACTGAGATATGTCAGCGTGCATGTAAATTAGCGATTAGACAGTGTATTGAAACGGAGATACGCAGGGAAAAAGAGCGCAAGGATAATCCATCAGTGTCAATGGATACTGATGATGATGATCCAGTTCCGGAAATAACTAGGGCTCACTTTGAAGAGGCTATGAGGTTTGCACGTCGTTCAGTATCCGATAATGATATCAGGAAATATGAGATGTTTGCACAGACACTGCAACAGTCGCGAGGCTTTGGAACCAATTTCAGGTAATTAATTCGTTGATTAATTCATTTCATTTCAGCGTGCGGATTATAAAAGACGTGTTTTTAATTAAATAAAAAAACACGCAATTCAATGGAAAATATATATATTTGTAACATCCCCGTGGAAATTGATTCAAGAATTCAGAATTTTTTTAAACATAATTGTGTTTAGAATAAATCTGCCCAAAAAATCCAGAATTTTCACATCATCTTCCACGGGAATATCAAAAAAAAATCTCCAGTAATTTTTTCAATTATTTTTCTCCATTGAAAACTCCCTAAGTCCCTCGGAAATTTTGCTGATTTTCTTAATGACATAAACGTAATTATTTCGTAACCATTTCATTTGATCAATGCATCATTTTTCCTAAACTCGCTCAACATTTTTAAAAATTCAGAAAAGTTTAATGCGCATTGTTATGCAGACCTTGGAAACCAATGAATTTACCAAAAATCGTCAAGAAATCTTCTTTGTAGCCAATTAAATTTCCCAAAAAAAGATCCCTCAATAAATTTTCATAAACTTCATATTTTCCGAGATATTCACAAAAAAAAAACAATTTCCCATAATTTAGAACTCTCGAGCTCTTTCATCTTGAAATTAACAAATTAATTGATTACAGATTCCCTCAAAACGCTGGTGGTGGCCCACAAGACTCAACGCAGGGTGATCAAACCTTCCAAGACGATGGTGATGATGATCTCTATAGTTAAGTCATCGTTAATCTGTAATAATTGCAGTGAAACGCACCACAAAAGGGCCTGTTCGGTTTATCTCTCATTATTTTATTTTATCCATCAGCCTTCCCCCTACTCTTTATTTTTCAACGTGTAACTTTTACACCTGTCATTATAATCAAGTTGACTCATTGAGCAAACGATAAAGGAGAATATTCAATTTAAATAAATGAGTAAATAAAAATACAAAATTTAAATCTAAAAAAGAAAAGAGTATAAAGAAATAAGTTTGTCGTCCTTTTATACCGAATTTATGTATTGAATGAAGTTGTGTCCATCTGCCTGTGGAAGTTTTACTGCTCCCCACAATTATGACAGACGAGTGTTCAGATTTTGTATGAAAACCTCACAATTAATCCTCATCTTGCATTCCATTCCCCAAAACACCAATTCTCAATGAAAAAAACCAAATTAATTAAAATATTCACACAATGAAATTTCATTATCAACGATGGACCCTTTTGTTATGTCGTCACACTCAATTTTCTTTCTTTTTTGTTTCTTCGTCACAAAAATCATCACAAGTAGGTTTGAAATGAGGTAAATTTGAAAACTTGATACTCCATTATAAAATAAAAATGAGATAAATAATTGAAATAAACTAAAAGGGGGAAAATTCGAACGAAAAAGTTAATAAAATTGAAAATGATAAAAATGAAAAAAACACAATATAGCTATAAATTAATTAAATGAAATATACCTTTGTTTTTGAGTGATAATTTGTGCAAATGATTTTAAATAAAATTCTGAAAGCTTTCAACAATTTTTACGTTTATGAAGATATTGAAGATAAATAATAAAGAATTCAATGAAAAATTTTAATGAATAATTAATTAATGATTAATGAAGAGGTGAAGAATTACACGTACTAACGAGTTATACACATTATCATATTCACGTATATTCATTGGATTGCCTATAATATATATGCAATAACGACAATGCACAAGCATTCGTAATTGTATTTACAATGGGTTAATTTTTAAATTTTTTTTTGATAGCATTAATTAATTATTTTTCACATACTTTTGTCCTTTTTTTTCTTTTATTCTTTTCATTCTTTATAAAAGTAAAACTATGCTTTTCTTCCTTTTGTTTTCACTGAACAATGACGCGTTATATATAAAACTGTCGGGATGACACATTCCGCGAATCTATTGACTTGTCGCCAGGCTTTTTTTTGCTTCTTTTCGTTTTTATTATTAATTTTTCCATAGTTCATTATATTTTTTATATCTTCAAGAAAAAATCACAAATATTCTCACAATTATTTCTTTCACTCTTTCATTTTTGAATTTTAAAATTCTTTCTCGATTATACTTGTTAATTTTTGCATGAAAAATGCAAATTTTAATCTACAGAAGAAAAAAAAAGAGAAAAAAAAACATTGTCTATGAATTAAAATATTAATTGTTTTATTTTACGAAAAAAAAACAGAAACGAAGAAAATTGAATTATTCTTCATTAAATTAATACAAAAAGCGCGTCGTTGTTGCTATCTTTGAATCCATGTGGATCTCAAAAAATTGGCACCGATCGTGAGTCCACGGATTTTTTTCCTGTTTTTTGTTTCATTAAGATAAAAATTTCTCCTAAATTAAATTAAATAGACACACAAAATGTCTGAATTCTCTTAATTTTTTTTGTCATTTCATTATTTTTTAATCATTTTTTTTTGCTTTTATTTTCCATTTATGTGGAGTGTTTTGCCCGTTAGGCACCACGTCAATTATTTTTTAATCTGACGTCATCAAAGAGAATTTAAATTGGGAAATATCCCAAATTATTATTACAAACGTTCATATATTAATCGTTTGCATCTCTTTGCACTCATTTTTTTCAGTTTTTCATGTTTTAATCATTTTTTCTGCCGCCTTTTTCATTCTACTTTTCTTCCGCTTCCTTCGGTTGAATCCATTTCTCCTTCTTGTTTCATTTATTATTGAATTTGTTATTATCCTTGATATGTTCTCGCAATAATTTATGATTTCAAAGCCAACAAAAAATTACTTCAATCTGTTCTTTGCGTTACCGGTGGAAATTCAGTATCATCGTCCAATCGGAAGGTCCCGCCTCCCTTGGGTGGACTCTCCGTAGCTGCTATCATCTCGTGATATTTTTCCGACTCTAGAATCCATTATCATTATTAAAAACATTTTTTTTTATTTAATTCATCAAAGAAATTTAATGAAATTTTTTTTTCTTTTATTACAAAATTTTTAAGCAAACCAAAACCAATGCTAACATGGTTTTGAAATGATGTTATTTTGAGATGAATTCCAATGGAAAATTATTGATTATTGATTGATTTTATTTTCACATGATGAGATGGCGATGATCATTGATGACTGTGGATACGAAATTAGTAGCGAAGAGATAAAACGTGAGTTTATTTTTTCGGTAACCCAGTAATAATGTGAATATTATTTTTTAAGGGGCAACCCCCTGTAACCTCTTAAGGGGTAAAAAAAAGAGCGCTTGTTTCTTAATTTTTTAAACAAATTTTCTTCTAAATGTTATTGAAATTTTTCAAAATAAAAGCACATAAACCACTAGAGCTTGTGCAATGTGCAATTTGTACGGTTTTCCTGTAAAATTTCGATGATTTTGACCAGGAAATTGATTTAAAAACTCAACGGTTTACTGTTTTCACCCCAAAAACTCTCGGAAACTATTTGCTTCGGGGAAATTCATCAAGAGACCTTTTTAGTCCACAAAATTATCGACAAAAAAAAATTCTTAAAGATTTCCTCTGGACACACTTGTTTCAAAGATATTGGCAAAAAAATCGTCTGCAAATTTACTACACTGTTAAAAACAATTTGATTTCAATTTCTAAATTTTCTGCGTTAAATCCCGAAAATTTTGAACAAGCCATATTCTAAATGAAAAATCAGGGAACACTTGGAAAAAAATTGAAATTTCACGGCCAATGATGGCTGATGGTTATGAAATTTCAATTTTTTTCTAACAGTGTACACTGTTACAATTTTTTTTCTGAATTTTCCGTGTCAAATACCGGAAATTTTAAAGAAGTCATATTCCGAGTGAAAATTCTGAAGGAAAAAATAAGGAAAATGTGAAAAATTGAAGTTTTCGAGAAATTCTGGAAAGAAATTAGATTGAATAAAAAAATAAATTCACATAATTGAAGAAATTCTATTTCATTCGAAAACTCCTTTAAAGCTCCATTCTGCCCCATCTTCCCCTCTCCCAAATAGCTTGCGAGATATTTCCAAGAAGTGAAAGCCGAATTTGAATGGAAATTCAACTCATTTTATCTAATCGCTACTAAAATGATTTGCTATTTATTAATAAAATTAATTCACACACTCTACAGTTATTGTTTATTTACGAAAAAAAAATAAAAAAATAATAATAACTAGTGACTAATTTTTTTAAACTACTAAATCATATTAGTTACGAATTTCATTATATCTACGAGACAGATACAATTATTAGTATCATGCTACATACATACATGCAATACATGATGTTTTTGTTTTTTTAAAATTAATTTTCATTCTCTTTATTCATATCGTTGGAATTTCCGTCATCACTTCCAAGTAATCTTGATTTTCGTATTTCAGGTGATAAAATGAAAAGAACGGAAAAAAATATAAAAATAAAATTGTTGTCACAGGAAATGAATTAATTTGTGGAAAATTAATGGATTTTAATTTTCTTTATGCTTAATGAATTTAATCTTGATCTTCAAAGTCATCAAAATAATTCAATCACTCCTTCATTTGTTTGAGATTAATTAAAGTAAATTTTGTTAATTACAAAGTAAATAAAAAATTTAAAATAATTCAAATTATTTAATCGTGCAAATTTGGAAGCCGATCGTGCAAGATAAATAATAATTATAAACCAATGTAAATTCACAGATTTTTGTCTCAGTCGTATTTTACTTTATACGTAAACTCGCACATCAGAAAATTAAAAGTAAATATTTTGAAACAATTCAATTAATAATTTTTTAAATAGCTGGATAAATTACGCGAATGCCTAGTTAAACAGCGATTGTAAAGTTGTGCTCCTGAGCCCACTTAAACCCACCAATAATTTTTTCAAATTTAATACTGTAGAATTCGTCGACTTAGTAAGAAAGGGGCGTAAGTGCTATGCATAAGGATAGCTTTTGCATCCGTTTGTTACTAAGGCAAGGAATTCAGTAGCGAAGAAGTAAAACAGGATAAGTCGATTTTCGCTGTCAATTGTTTTTCTCAAATATTTCAGAAACTAATGGAGATACGTCCTTTTTGTCCTGATGCTTTCTTGTAGCTCTTGAAATTCTCTACAAAAAAGCATTAGGGCAAAAAGGGCGTAACTCCATTCGTTTCCGAGATATTCTGAAATTCCACGAACTTCGTCAAGCTTCAAGGAAAAAATTCTCAGTGTACTTCACTGCTCATTGAATCAGAGTGCAAAAGAATTTAAAAAAAGACATAATAGTCGCGCGTGTGTGTGTGCGGTTAAGATGTTAATAATATTAAATTTTTCATTAATTTCCATTGGAAATTAAATCTGACAAAAAAAATGTCAAAATCAAACCTGATAATCTAAAAAAAGGGAAAATTTTAATTCAATGAAATTTCTGATAAATTTTAAGCTGATGAATTTTTTCATATTGAAAGTTTTTATTCTAAATAAATAAAACAAACTTTCAGGTGAAACGAATTATTTTGTTTGAGAATAAACAATTTTAAAAAAATTGTTTTTCCATTTATTAATTTTTATTTAAATAGATGAGAGCGAATAACGAGGGGGTGAATTTGAATAGAGGACATACCAGTACCTGACATGGAGTCTGGTGATCGGCCGCGCAACGCACCCGCGTAGCTATTTATGCAGGCTTCAGCGGATAATAAAAAGAAAAAATAAAAAATCACATGAAAAAGTTTGAGGTAATAAACTAATGGAATTAATAGTCCTCCGGCTCCAATTACCCCACGGCAGAGATTGTTTCCTTATTTATTTCAATTTATTTTTTTCGGCCAGTCTCATTTGCGAGGGGTTAAGAAGCGAAAGAATAAAGCAGATGCTTTCTTCAATAATTTGTTTTTTCTTTCCTCATAATTAAAAAACAATAATGTTTCTTCAATGAGAAAATAAAAGAGCGCACACACGCACCCACATGAGAAATAAATGAACAAAAAGGTAATTAAACTTATTCCTAAGAATTTACGAGAGCAAGCAACTAAATTACATTAAAAAAATTCATTCCAGTTGTATTCATGTATTTTCTAATTAGAAAAATAATAATAAAATCAGTAGTGAAGAGGTGGAATATTAAATAAATAAAAAAAAGACGTGGATCGAGATAAGTGGATTCTGTTCTCCAGTTTCTTGGAATTACCTCACGAATTGAGAAAAATAGAAGAATTTTCGTTAGATTTTTCTTGTGGCTCCGATTTTCCACAAAAAAAGTTCCCAGAAATTACTACTTTGGGAAATTTTCTTGTAAACAACGAGAACTGCAGAAATACTCAAAATTTTGCTATTTCTCTTAGCTCCCGAGGTATTTAAGAAAAAATAATTGCACAGAAAATTCAACTTATCTCGTTTTACCTCTTCGTTACTGAAGTTATTACAATTTATTAACCTGCAATTGTTGGAGTGATAAAAAAAACACTGTTCATTTCTACTCATTTTTCTGGCGGCAAGTAACGTATAAATTAAATTCGATAATTGTTCTTCCTTGGTTTGTGTAGAGATAAATTAATTTGTACAGAAAATTAATTTTGTCACAAATTAATTTTATAATAGATTTAAAAAAAATGGAAAAAAGAAAAGAGTTCATGCATTAATGTTACTTTCCCGCTTTTCGAATAATATATATATATATATTGTTCTTCTAAATTCGGAGATTTGTGTTCAGTAAATGCGCCACAGATAACGATGAAATTCTCTTGAAATTGTTTTTTGTAAATATTTCAAGGAACATTTAAATGTATCTGTATTCATTTACTTGTGTGCGTGTGCGGCATTAACACGTGGGAACGTAACGTTTTATTAATTCGTAACGCTCACCATTTACCAACGATACGTGCAAGAAATCACGTAGATTATTTCGTAGTTATTTCGTGACAAAATTCGAATGAAGAAAAATAATACTGATATTTGACAATGAAAAATCAAATAAACATTTTTTAATACTCAAGTTTATTTACGCCTCATATTTCTTGCACGTTCCGTTGATTATTTTAGTGTTGCCAAAAATTTCTGTTTGATGACAGACATATTTCTCTTATTTTATCCTTTTGTTTGTCTTTTTTTTCTCTTGGTTGGAATCATGCAACACAAATTTACTTGTAAACAAGTGAGATTTATCAAGTATTATCAATGAAATTATCACCTGGATTTTGTACTATGGGTGCTGGAGGTGTTGCGGAGATTGTTGGATCACCAGTTCCAGCAGTTGAAACACTTGCACAGTCGACTTCATCCTGCTTTCCATCCAATCTATTTTTTCAAATCAAAAATTCCATTAAAATTTATGTTGAATAAACTTTCAACTCATTCCGTTAAAATGTCATGAAAAG
The DNA here is from genome assembly GCA_018902275.1 of Aleiodes sp. PSUC_FEM 10030003. Lineage (NCBI taxonomy): Eukaryota > Metazoa > Arthropoda > Insecta > Hymenoptera > Braconidae > Aleiodes > Aleiodes sp. PSUC_FEM 10030003. Next base: position 9,413 of record JABSMS010010648.1, read on the forward strand.
ATGAGAATTATCCAGAAGAGTTTTCCATCCTTAACCCTAGACTGTTCCCCTTATGTTGCAGCGTTTTTAAAACGTTTTATTACAGACTTATTAATTGGAATAAAATTAAACAAAAAATCCCCAAGTTTTCTTCCAAGTTTTATAAAAACACTTTCGATTTCTAATTTTTTTTCTATTTTTTAACACTCGATTTTTTTCAAAATTCTCTCTCTAGCTGCGTCTTCATCATAATAAAATCAAAATAATTTTTTCGGCGTTTTCCTCATGAGACGACCCCTCTAGGATTAAATTCCCCAATAATTAATAAATTAAATACCTGTGTTGTTTCAAAAGTGTGCAGTCACCCCCCTCGTTTGGATCTAAATTATAAACGTAGAGGTATCCATCTGCATTAGCCACAAGCAGCCTCAAGACTTTTTGTATCCTAAATAATAATAATATAAAAAATGAACAATAAAAACAAATACGTTCTTGAATAAATTATTGAACCACTGAGCCATAAAATATTCACAATTATTGTGAAATATACGAAACACTCACGTTGTAATGGCACAGACATTTTTCAATCCTTGGAATGGCAGGTGCACACTTGCAAATGCACGTCCTTGATTGAATACATCAGTAACTTGTGACGGTAAATAATTAGCTGAGGCTGACACTGCCTTTGTCAAGTAGCCCATCCAGGTTTGGGCCTCTTCAGGTGCCTGTTTGGGCCTGAATAAATTTAAAAAAAATAGTAAAACAATCGTCAATAACTTCAGATGAAAATCAGTGTTATTCATATAATTAGAACTTACGGTTCTTTCGGTTCCTCCAGTTTGAATATGTGTACCGTTTCAGTATTACTTGAGGAGCATAAAAACATCGAGTCCATACTAAATGCCAAACTACTTATTGACACGTATCTCTTGACACCACGACGAAATTCAAATAATTTCGTTCCATCGTGAACCTGATTAATGAATTCATGAAATTTATTAATATTTATTTTTGGGTAATTTATTTTGGAGATATCTTCGAAACTATTGGTGTAGCGGGAAATTTCAGGAGATTATTTTTGTAGATAAATTCTCTTGAAATCGCGAGTTTTCGAGATATTCACGGAATAACGTACACGTGATTCTAAGAAGTTTTATTCATTATTTAAACTAATCCATCAACAGTAAACCCGTTTGAAATTTTTATTATTTAATTTTACACTTGTATTTAGATGTAAAAAAAATTATCAAATTCTTTGTAGATTTTCAATTTATTTGGCAATTTTTTTAACGCGCCCACAAGATTGCATGTTAAATCTGTAAATTGAAAAAATTCATAACTTTTGAACAAATCTGCAAAGTACTTTCATTTTTTGCAGTAATTTTTTATTATGATTATAACAATTGACGTTAAATTTTCATCGATTTCTCGGTAGATTAGAAATACAGACAGAAACATCTTAATGCAATTCAGAAAAAAAACAATTATCTCACCTGAAAGACTCTAATCACAGTGCCTTTTTCTGATGCCGTTGCAACTTTGGTACCATTCGGACTGAATGCAAGCGCAGCTAGAGGACTGTCGTGAGCTGGGATCATAGTTTTCGCTTGCTGATATTCATGAAAGAGAAAATCAAAACGGAAACATTATTTGTTTTGAAAATATCTCGAAAATCATGAGATTTAGAAGGATTTAATGAGAAACCTTTCTCTAGAGCGGAAAACTCCCTAAAAAAATAGTTTTCAGCAAAATTCATCTGAAACTACGCCGAAAATATTGTTTAAGAACAATTCGCGACAAATGTTCTAATTCAAAACTTCAATTCTGCGTGACATTCCAATTATTACAGGATTTAGCAAATTAATTCGTTTCGTTTTTCAACGAGAAATCTTACCAAATTGATGGCATCAAATATCTGGACCTCGCCAATGGTATTTGATCCGGGATAGGCGAGATAACAATTGTCACTGTTTATTGATAATATGCAGAGGCCAGCAACATTAGGCGGTGTATCCCGAATTGTGTGTAACACTTTCATGTCCCGTATATTGTGAATATACAGGGATTCCTCGAGACATACTACCAATCTCTGCAACATAAACATCATTTTATGAATGAAGGAAAGAAATTTTTTCGAAGAACTTAAGGAATTGAATGAAAAAACGAGGTGGAAAAACCTCGTGGAATCTGTAAATTTCAGTTCAATTATTCTATGGAAATCGAACTAAATCACGAAAACTTCAGGACAAAATTGAAAATTCTGGTGATTTCATTCTGAATATTCATGTTCAATTGAAAATTCAAGTAAATTGTAAAATTTTCGTCTTAAATCTGTTCAACTCATATAAAAAAGAAATTTTAAAAAATTCCACTAAAGAATGGAAGGGAAATTTCCTTGGATTTTACGTAAAACTCAAAATTTCCCAGCCATCTTCCCAATAAAAAAAATCCAATGTCACGCTTACAAGAATAATCATCGTATTGCCCATGAAATTTCGTTTTTTTCTAGCATTGTATTCGTTTTTCCATCCTACCTCAAAATATTTTTCTACCCACGATTATTTTCATTTAAAAAAACATTGAAAAATGGAAAATCGCACAAATGATAAATGAATTAAATGGAAAATTCAAATGAACTCGTCACCCTAACAACGGAATTTAATTAAATTAATAAATAATTGGTCATCAGTGCGATAAAAAATCGCGATAATTTTTACGTCGATTATCGCTACTTTATCGAATAATTTAATTGAAATGTGTACCGCTCTATTAAGTTTCACAGCCAGTATCGTATTTGAATAACTGTAGTTGCAAATTTCCGTTCCCTTCCTGAAGTGACAAACTTTGAGTTTTCTTGGTGATGAGTAGTTGACAACAGCCATGAGGCTGCTACTGAACAGCCTCTCGACAATGCAAATGTCTTCCGAATCTGAAAAATAAAACAATCCATTGCCAAATAAATTCCAACAACTGAATTAATGATAAAATCTCGAAAACAATGATTAAATTACCATTTTCAAATATTTTCTCCAAATAATCAACCGAGTTGAGGGAAAATAATTTGTAACCAGACTTTGATCCAACAGCCAATGATCTAGAATTTAAAAGAAGAATAAAAATAAATAAACAATATTGAAAAAACATAAATAAAAACAATAATTAAAATAAATAAATAAAAACATTGAATAAACCAGTTATTCACAATGACCTTTGGCCATTTTCGGATAAATGCCACTTATTATCACAGAATGCACTTTCGTTCCGTGAAATTACAAGGTCAAAGACCTTGAAGAGAACACGATTACCTCACTGTAGTATTTCTTTTGTCTTTGAAATTAAAGAGAGAAGCAAAAGTATCATCTCATGCCAAACTCAACGTTAGTTGCGAATAAAATCGAAGGTAAAATAAAATATATAAAAAATAAAGAAAATTATGATAATAAAGAATTGCGTGAACACAAAGTAGACCTTTGTGGTAACTAAAAATGTAGCAAGATACATTTATTTTCTTTTTTATTCCATTTTAAATGGTGATTGGAGGACGCTGAACGATTACCATCACCGACACACATAACATCGGAGGGATTGGACAAGGACTTGTGGGCAAACAGTATGAAGCAATGCGTACTACATAAGACACGCATTTAAAAAAATAAAGGAAAAAAACAGAAAAACAAGATAGATAAAGGTGAAAAAGAAAATGTGAGAAAAAATGAAATAAAGGACGATAAAAAAAATTAGAAAGGACAAATGCACTGGTTGCACCTATAATCATGAAATTAAATAACGTTCGTTTTTTTTTATTTCTCAAGATTTTTCCATCATAATATATTTTCCTTTATCATCAATTCAAGTGGGCACTCGTTAGCACGCAATTAATTGGATGACAGAAGCATTTAAATAAATAAAGAGAAAAGCGCTCGGTTTTTCTTGTTTTTTTCTCTCTCTCTCTCTCTTTTTTGAGGTGCGAAGAGGGGCGAGGGAAATAGGTAGGTGAATGACGCATGAAATGAAAACATAAGCCAAACAGCGGGGGTATGTGTTTCATACTAGTTGCGCGAGATGAGAAGCGCATCGATGCACTGTGTACAAGGGTGACGCCAACACCAGTTTCCACTCAGATGATTAATATATATATATGTA
>JABSMS010010659.1:0-13527 GCA_018902275.1 Aleiodes sp. PSUC_FEM 10030003
CTAAATATGCTTATAATTTCGCCCCTGCTCTACTAAAATTTTTCGCTGCACCCTCTATTACCGACAGCGGAAAATTTGATGTTTAGCTTCCGAGTCTACGGTTTAATGTGAGGGCGCATAAGTCAAAAAAAAATTACTAGACATGTATTACCGGGCCTTAAGGATATGTTCCGCAATCCACCGCCATTCCTGCCAATATGGCGACATGCATAGTTTCATAGCGCTTTACGCTGTAATAAATTGTACATCTGCCACATTCGTATTACTGGAAGTGGATTGCCAAAGACAGCCTTAATATGAGTATCCGCCGTTAAGGGGTTATGAGATCTGTTGTGCTTGTTGAATTTTCGCATAAATGTGGGGCGTACAATTATTAATGTAGAAGGTTGAGAGTGTCAGAGCCCATTTGTTATAACACTCCAAAGTGGCAGAAACTTTTATTTTTTGGAAATGTCGACTATCATGGATGAAACAATGATTTCAAATTCGGAAAATTGTTGCAAGTCCCGTTTGAAAAGTTGAAAAGTTTACTTTGCAAGGAAAATTCATAAAAGCATTCGAAAGATAATCTCTAAACAATTAATTCTTCACTCTGAAAACCATTTTCTAAAAATTCTAATAAAACTTTTCATATTCAAAGTTTTAGCAGGAAGGGATATATTCAAAAGAAAATGAAGTTCCCGAAAGTTCACGCAATATTCATTATTTGTTCATAGAATGGCAATTCTTCAAAAATCAGTTACATGTTGCAAAATGTAATTTGCTTAATGCTGACCATTTATGAATTTTTGAAAATTTCTTGACTTGGTACTTGGATTACCTTCAATAATGCCAATAGTAAGCCGAGAAATAAGGATATCCAAGGAGTTCAGCAATGTCGTTCGTTCTTCAAATCTTTATGAACGGTAGTAGCTACACATTAGGGCTGTCATTCGAGCCCAATTCGACTCTAGGTTACCGGACATTTTTCAATGATTTTGTTGTTTAATGTAACGATTTCCTCGCCGTGGATTGATTTGTCGCCCGTCTGATAACCAATCCAAGCTCGTTACACTTCCAGCCGCCCTGTCTCCACACCGTTCTCCCTCCAAGGGACTGTCAGGCGCCAGTTGGTTTAAATCGGCGTAAACCAACAAACTCCCTAGACGCTGGTTTCCCCTGAGTTCACCACGCAAACCTCTTGGGGTGGTTTCGGGACAACCTGCTGAACCCTCTTTGGTAATTTTCCAGGGCTCATTACCGACCCTACAGGAATGGCACGGGCGCTCGTGTCCGGTAGCTCAGTGTGCTGGTTATGGTAGAGGAGTCACTGTCCTCAAAGCAGACCCTCTCACGAGAGTAATTGGATTCTCGGATTCCGCGAAAGAGCTGGACGAGTCTCCGTCGATTCCTCTGGTTTTTTCCCACCCAGAGAATATCGGACTCTCCACGATACACTGCCAGGTAGCTTTCTCTACGGGCTATGCGGTACTCGTACGACCTCTCCGTCGAGACGACCGTATCGTCGATAAAGCACTGCAAAAGCAGTCGAGAGCACATCTGGTCGGCTCGTCTGTCGAGCAGATGTTCGCGAGTCCGCCGCTGAAGGCAGACTGACTTCACACCAATCTCCTGGATTATTTATATCTGCTGGAGTCACTTCTCCGAGTCTAGAGATTGCTTCAGCACGTCTGCGTGGTTCTCACTCTCCCCTCACCGCCAGGAGGGCCCACCTGCATGATTCTTCCTTTCACATCACTGCCAGGCCTTTAGCTTCCTCTGAAATATTCCTGGAGCACCAGTATCTCAACTGGGCTTCTGCCAATATCCAACCGCGTATAATTTAGCCAGGCTCTTACCTGCTGAGTATTCTCGGTTATCCTGTTAAGATGTCGCCTCGCTCAGAGGGTACTACGGTAGTTGCTTTCTGAGTGCGAGTTTTCATGTACTCGTACGCGGATAGCTTACCCGAAGGTGGCGTTAGCCGTCACGATAGCCGTAACGAAGGAAATTCGTTACATTAAATATTTCAGTGCTAAAACGTGATTTTCTTTTTCAAAGTATACAAAAATATTCTACAATTCTCAAAAAAATTCAAAGGTCTACTTTGTGAAGAAAATTTATAAAAAATAGAAAACTGCCTTTTTTCGGATATTGAGATACTTTTTCATGAATAATTCATAAGCCATCCACTTTTACACACAGAAACATTTTTTAAAAAACGTAATAAATATTTTCATATTGAGTATTTCAGCAGAAAGGGATATATTGAAGAATATAAGGTTCCTGAAAGTTTGAACAATTGCCATTATTCATTGACAAAAAGGGAATGTTTTAAAAAAAAGTGATATATTGTGAAATGTCATTTGTGTAATGCTCACTATCTATAAATTTTCTTAAATTTTTCTCTATTATAAGAACAAATTTCATAGTGAATTTTATTATGAGAAAAAATTCTTAGAAGAAAATTTCAGATTTCTTATAATCCAAGTTATTATGAGGATTTTCTTATGAGATTGTTACTCGAATTTCCATACTTGCATGGACGCGAGTTGATTCATTTGTCCATAGAATCCATGGCAAAATCATTTTAAAAGCGCCCATGGATTTCGGTTTGTCGATGGACTTGAGTTCATTATTCATAGAATTTGTCATAAATCGAATGAAAGGTAGTCCATGGACACGAGGTAATTAATTTTTCCATAGCCGAAGTCTGTGAAAAAAACGCAGGAAATTTTTTGATAGAAAAAATCCATGGCTATGTTCATAGACTACAACTTCATGGACTTTGTCATGTCCATGGGAAAAGTTCTTAAATATCCATGTACTGCACGTAGGAAGAAAGTCATGGCCCTTCTGCCATGGCAATTGGCCATGGCCAGATTCCATGCATTTTTCGCACGTTTTGCCATGACAAAAAGTCATGACCGAATGTTATGACTTTTCGCCACGGCACAACGCCATGACCCAAGATTGAAATCTATGCAGAGAAAAATTCATGAATAATCTGTAACCAGAATTAATTATGGATTTTCCTCTGTACACATTTTAATGATGGGCCATGGCTAAAAGTCATGACATTTTGTCATGACTTTTGGTCATGGTGAGAAGTGCGAAAAATGCATGGCATCTAGCCATGGCAGAATCACCATGACTTTTCTCCTATGTGTGGCCATAGAAAATCTGTGGTCATGTCTATGGCCCTGACCATGGACAGTCCATAGGAAATTTTCATACGTGTATTCCTATCACTAAGAGTCATAAAAATTAATAAAGTTATTTCAGCCGAATATATTACATACTACGACCTCTGTCGTTATATTCTGACTCTACTGTTACTGCGAGGAACGAAGTGACAGGTCGGACTGTCGCTGGGGCTCATACGCAGTGGAAGGTAGCGGCTAATGGACTAGCAGCCGCTCGAAAACATCGCGGTTCTCACGCTTAACCGTATTTTTCAGAAACCGTTCTTCAAAAAATTTAAAAATGCATCAACATCTCTTTAATGAATGAAGGGCTGCCGGAATCGTTTGATTTACCTCTAACTTCATTGCTAGAGGTGAAAAAACTCCGAAATTTTCAGGAATGCCTCTTGATATCCTCCGAGAGTTTCCTCACTCAATGGAAATAATTAAAAAAATTAACTCACATTTTTTAATGAACAAACCAATGGGTGAATCGTCTGATTGAGCTCTAGCCTCATTTCCAGAGATGAGGAAGCTCGGAAATTTTGAGGAATGCCTCTTGCCATCTTCCGAGAGTTCTTTCATGCCACAGAAAACAATTGAAAAATTAATTAATATTTTTTTATACATGAACAAATGCGGGAATCGTCCGATTAAGCTCTAGTAGTCCGGTAAAAAGGACTTTTGGCCGGCCATATGAGCTAGAGACTTACCTTTTTGAGGGAATATTCCTTTTTACGTATGTATAAATGATCCAATATTGAAAATTGAAAATTGGACCCGAGGGGGTAAAAAATGAATGGAAACCACCCCAAGAATTACATTCCGACCAACAACTCGGAAACGACAAAAAAAATAGAGGAAAGTTTCGAATAAAAGTTGTAGAGCAAAAAATTCTACTCCAATTCGGTTCAGGGCAATTCAACAAAAGCTCTAACCGTTCAGCACGTCAGCCGCCGAAAGTGTAGGGGGTAGTGGGCCAATGTTAAAAAATGAAAAAAATAATAATTCCAGTTTTTTATTTAAAAAAAAAATTATATCCCAAAGATATACCAGGTATAAGAAAATATTTTTTTCTTCTTCCTTTTTGCATGATTTCAATAAAAATACACTTTCAATTGGTCATATCTTCTCACTAGTTGATATTTCATTGCTTATTTTTTCATAGCAATTTTTTTCATCGAATTTCGTGCAAACTGTATTTAAAAAATATTCGTCCATCTCTAATAGTTTCCAAGTTATACAAATTTTGCCCCGGAACAACGGTCTTACGGAGGAACCCTGGTGGAAGAGAGATGGTTCGATACGTTTCTCTCGCTCCTACTTGAGACGCAATCCCCTATCCTTCCGCGCATGCGCCATTCGTACGGCAGACGAGTGCGAGTGAGGAGAAAGATCTCTATCCGTCTCTACCACTAAATACCTGTGGCACAAATAAGAATTCAGAATCCGGTGCATTTTGTGGATAATTCTCTGGAAAAATCGACTCTACAACATAGGTATCAATCGATTGCAAATTGCATGAAACGGATAAATAATCCATCCTCTCGGGAACAATTTTCACGTCTTTTCCCCAATTCTTTATTAACAATGAGTTAATAATTTTTTCCGAAAATCGACTATGCAATATGCATATGAATCGATTGCCAATCGCAAGAAACAGATAATCCATCAATCCTCCCGGAAACAATTTTTAAGTTCGGTTTCCATTTTGTATTAACATTAACTTAATAATTTTTTTTCAAGAATCGACTCTGCAATATGCATATCAATCGATTGCAAATTGCATGGAAAGGATAATTCATCGATCCACTCGGAAACAATTTTAAAATTTTTTTCCCATTTGTTCTTAATAATAAGTTGATAATTTTCCCCTAAAATCGACTCTGCAATATGCATATCAGTCGATTGCAAATTGCACGCAACGTATAAATAATCGATCCTCCCGGGAACAATTTTGAAGATTTGTTCCAAGTTTTTATTAACAATAAGTGAACAATCATCGTGGAAAATCGACTCTGCAATATGCATATCAATCGATTGCAAATTGCATGAAAAGGATAATTCATCGATCCACTCGGAAACAATTTTTAAATTTTGTCCCCATTTGTTATTAAAATTAAGTTAATAATTTTCCCCAAAAATCGACTCTGCAATATGCATCTCAATCGATTGCAAATTGCACAAAACGGATGAATAATCGATCCTCTCGGTGACAATTTTTACGTTTTTTTTCCCAGTTTTTATTAACAGTAAGTTCGTAATTTTTCCTAAAAATCGACTCTGCAATATGCATATGAATCGAGTGCAAATTGCATGAAACAGATAAGTAATCGATCTTCTCGGGAACAATTTTTAAGTTCTTTTTCATATTTTTTATCACCAATAAGTTGATAATTTTTTCCAACAAATGTATAATTGTTCCTCTCGAAAACAAGTTTTGGTTTTTTTCTCTTTTTCCGACGATTTTTGAAGAAAATTATTAACTTATCGTTAATAACAAATGGGGAAAAAACTTAAAAATTGTTCCCGAGTGGATCGATTAATTATCTGTTTCATACAATTTGCAATCGATTGATATGCATATTGCAGAGTCGATTTTTGAAACAAATTATCAACTTATTGGTGATAAAAAATAGGAAAAAGAACTGAAAAATTATTCCCGAGAGGATCGATCATTTATCCGTTCTATGCAATTTATAATCGATTAATATACATTTTGTACAGTCGATTTTTGGAAAAAAATTTCAACTTATGGTTAATAATCAATGGGGAAACTACTCAAAAATTGTTCCCAAGTGGATCGAGGAATTATATTTTTCATGCCATTTGCAATCGCTTGATGTGCATATTGCAGAGTCGATTTTCGGAAAAAATTATCAACTTATTGTTAATAAAAAATGAGAAGAAGAACGTAAAAAGTGTTATCCGTCTCATGCAATTTGTAATCGATTAATTGTTCACAAAATGCGCCGGATTCTAAATTCTCCTTTGTTCCACATGTATTTAGTGGGAGAGACGGGGAGAGATCTTTCTCCTCACTCGCACTCGTTCGTCATACGAATGGCGCGAGCTTGGAGGGATAGGGGATTGCGTCTCACGTAGGAGCAAAAGAAACGTATCTAACCATCTCTCTCCCACCAGGAGTTCTCGGTAAGACCTTTGTTTTGGGGCGAAATATGTGAAACTCGGAACCTATCAGAGTTCCGTATCATTCGTAAAGAGCACGAAATTCGATGGAAAAAAAGCGAAAAAATATCAATCAGTAAAAAGATTTAAACAATTGAAAGTTTATCTTCTCTGAAATCATGCAAGAAGTACGAAGAAAAAAACATCTTCAAATACTTCGTATATTTTTGCGATACAATTTCTTTTTCTTTAATGAAAAACTGAAAATTTTTTTTTTTTATTTTTTAACGTTGGCAAACTCACTCCTACACTTTCGACAGCACTAGGGGCTGAGCTGTTAGAGCTAGGGGTGAATCGTCCTGAACTGAATTGGAGTAGAATTTTCTGCTCTACAACTTTCGTTCGAAACTTTTTTTTCCATTTTTTTTTGTCGTTTTTGAATTATTGGTCGAAATGTGATTTTTGGGGTAGTTTTCATTTATTCTCTACCCCTTCGCGTCCAACTTTCAATTTTCAATATTGGATAATTGATATAGACATAAAAAAAATATTCCCTTGATAAGTTAAGTCTCCAGCTCAGATGGCCGACCAAAAGTCCCTCTTACCGGACTATAGTTTCATTTGTAGGAGTTAGAGAACTCGCGAATTTCGAGAAATGCCTCTTCACATCTTCCCAGAATTTTTTCACGTCACTGGGAAAATGGAAAAAATCAATCAACATTTTTTCTCACTTATAGTGCTGATACAACTCTCGGAGGATGTCAAGAGGAAGATTCCTCAAAATCTAAGGGTTTTCTCACTACTAGAAGTGAAGCCACAGCTCTTTCAGACCATTGCCGCATTTTTTTTTTCATATGAAAAATGTTAATCAATCATTTTAATTCCTTCCACAGAGTGAGGAAACACTTGGAGGATTTCAAGTGGCATCTCCCAAAATTTTAGAGTCATGATGTCCATTACTCGAATCTGTACTGGTTTTATGCATGTCGCTATCGCTTTGTTCATCACCGTCATCATTGTTTTGTCAGTCATATTGCCTACATCCATTATCACGGCTCTTACTGAGACGTCTAACGTGACACTGGTCATCGTTGTATTCATTAGACGCTATGTCTCGCGTGTGCACGACTTTAAACGTGCACATGGCGCAAGACGCTGTCGCCACTTTTCATTATGATAAGGAGTATTATAAGAGAAAAATTAGAGGCAAATTAGAATGACGAAAATCGGGATACCAACCGTCATATTATGCGTTAATTTGAAACAGGACAAAATGAATATTCTACAATCAAGAAAATGTAGAGATGTCTATGACGACCGGATTTTCCCTAATTTTGGATGTGATGACACGCTCTTACACCCAAAAGGGGGATGATGTAATAAATTAATAAGGAGAAGTCGGAAAGATGGAATGGGATATTCGGATCTACGTGCCGAAGGAGAATAAAGGCCGAATTGGAAGTGTTGATTGGTGAGTTGAAGAGACGGTACTATGGGTACGGATGTGTGTGTGTGTGTCGGTGTGAAGGAGAAGGGGAAAGGACGAACGAGGTGAGGAAGGAATGATCAGTTCGAAGCTCTCTGACTCCTGGACTTTGTAGGAGTGCGGTACATTTTTGCTGAGGTCTCCTCATCCCGCGTGAGGCTAAATCTTATATTGAGACACTGGAAACATCATGATGGAAAGAGTTAAAAGCGAGAACCATGGCCTCAACTCTGCCGTACACCGTTGAAAAACCAGTCCACAGTGTGTGTATGGGTATGCATAACGTTGTGAGAGTTATGACAGTAAATGATAAGGAATCTTTGTTTTTTTCATAGTACTTTGAAGAAAACGAAACGAAATAACATTTATATTATCAAAAGAATAGCAAATTAGAGATCAACTCAATTATAGTAAATCGAAGTCTCCTTTGGCATTTTTTTCAATTTATTTCCGCATTTCTTGGTATTTCTTTTTTGCATATAAAGTTTTCATTTTCTTGTACATGTTTCGATAATGGGGTTTATAGCCAGATTAATTTCAATAATTATAATGATTATAATAATTGAATTCAAGTTTACCTCGTGCTCTAAAATATAATTTAATATATAATGGTACCAAATCGAAAACACTTTTTTTTTGTAGCTGAGGAAATCCCTTATAGAAAATACTCTGTAAAATTTCACCGTGAAATGAGTGTATCACTAGTAACCATGGAATCGACGCAATAACGAAAATAAGTCCCCATATAGTACAAATTTCGTACTCCTAAGATGGAATTTGGACCTAAAATCCAAGAGGTGTTGTTGTCGACTTGATACCCAACGGATTTTCAGAGATTGCATATCTACAGAGACATTGGGAAGTTTGAAAACAATTAAACCAAAAAAGGTGGAAATTTAAATGGTTTTTCAATGTTAGAAAGTTCATGCTTAAAGGCACGGTATGTAATTGAGATTAAGCGCCGAAGTTTTAGACCCTTTTTTTCAATTATTTGAAAGTCATCGAGGTATTGAACGTGTTAAAATCGTTCAGTACCGTCCTAAGGGACGCACTGATATATATCTATATACATGTTTGGAAATGCTCCAATCAACATTCATCCATATCATCGGACTCAAATAATGTTTTTAGAATAAGCTTACAGAACCAGTAGTTTCCGTGGAGTTTTTAGCAACAATAGTTTTTTTGCATTCTGACCTAGTTGCACGTTGCACTCGCAGAATTGAATTTTGGAAAACTCTCTCTTGCGATGTTTGCATCGCTGCTTCTGTTCGTCAAAAACAGCACAGTGCACAGTCGAGCGCTTCGCGGACTGTGTCTCTTTTTGGTTTCTTCACGACTTTGAAGACGACCTCGGTTCTTTTCACGGATTTGGAGGCACGATCGGCCTCAATTTTTTTTCCTTATTTCCATTTTGGTCTAACGAAAAAGATGAAAAAACAAAAAAGAAGAATAGAAACGTTAACCACGAGTTCGATGTTTTATATACCTTAATGGCCAGTGTATCAAATTTGCAACTAGTATTTTCACACCATTAGTTCGGACTATTATTCTCCTGCAAACAAGAATCTCTAAACCTTAGTTTGATCAGTCAAGCTTTCTCTACACATTTCTCTCAAAAAAATCCACAATGCCCATTGAGTTACTTTTTTGGACACAGAAACGACAATAGATACGAGGGTTGTGAATTTTCACTATAACGTTGTGTTCATATGAACAAAATACTTACGTTCACTTCCAAATTTAGAGCTATCCCAGCGTGTGTACTTCTATCTGGTATACATTGATGGAACTATGAAGTAGCTTGTCGGCTATATCGTCTTTACGCTGTTAACAACGGAGTCAAAGTAAACGTAGCAAATTTGCTACAATGGCAGCTCAAGGGTTGAACGTAAGTGAATTTTCGAGCTCGTGGCCATTACGAATTTTCAGTGATGTTCGTGGCCATGGTTGTGGACCATAACCGTAGTCATGTGGATTCCGGACATTTATTATGGTCAAATTTCTGATTATTTTACTGGATTTGCGTTCATGACTGTAGTCATGACGTCAGGCCATTTCTGCTTCATTTGGTGGTTGATGTCTATGCCTGTGGTTGAACCTACATTGCTGAAAAAGAAAAATGATTCTGAAAGTTGATTCGTGACGCAAGACTTCGTTTCCGTCGGTGTTCGTGTTCATGGTCACTCGTTGAATCTCGGTTGTTTAAACGGTCATGACTGTCATTATAATTCTACACATAACTGATTTGATTATGAGGGGGATCTTGAATTTCGCGCACAGGTACGACAAGAGATGTGGAAATATTTGGCATGAAAAAACATGGAATCTCAATACAAGATATTAATAATGATGGGCACGATATCTAGCATCGCGACAGGGGCCATGGCTGAGCTCATGACGATCGACATAGTAATTTTTTTATGTCAATGGACATGACATCTATTCGAAATATTTTTTTTCAAAAACCACGTGCATGCTCTTGGTGATCCTTGGCGTGGTTGAGAATCGAAGAAGCTCATGAACACTTGAATCACATAGCGGCTCTCCTTAAGGAATAATGTTTGGGAAGGAAATGAAATGAATATTGTTAACAATTTCAAATACCATAGAGTACATCATTAATTAGAGTACATTATTAATAACTTTTATCAGTCTTATGCACCGTTTTATTAAGAAACATTGCGAAATCGTAGGAAAACATAATATTCCGATATGGGAGTAGCAGAAGTTTCCAGTTCATTCTCTCTTAAAATAAACGAAACAAACGAAATTATTCACGAATGAGATTGCAATACATTCACTTGCCAAACAATCAATAGGTTCACAAATTATAGTATCGGTGAAACGTACTACTTTACAGAACGCATTTGAAGTGGAACCGTCAGTCATTTTAAATTCATGACATAAGGCATAAGTTTCCTCTACAGCACTCGAAACAATAAGTTCCTTTATCTGAACATAATTACCGTTGATCAATTTTGCAATGCTATGTTTACATTTAATGAGTAGAGAATGATTTGCACTTCGCTTTTGAACGAGATTGCCTCCAGTATAAGATTTGAAGAACTTCTATTTTGAATGATAGATTTTATGCTCATAGTACAAATATACGCATTTCAATAATGAATTAGAAGCTGCATCTGATGCATGGTGTCTTGAAGCATGAGCCAATAATAAAACATAGTACTTTCTTCTGCCGTCAAATTACAAGATTCATCAATTCGTAGAACTCCCTGGAATTCCGGGAAGAGTACATATGAGCATCATGGTTTATAAATACGGATAGTGGAAGCTCATGCAAGAACGGAAGACATCATAGAATCATGTGCTCTTTGTAGAATGATTATTTTTTTCAGCAATGGCATCTACCCAAAGAAAAAGTGATCTCTCTAGCGTCCTGAATTTCGTGCTTCACATAGCAGATTTTCATCAATTACATAATTTCACATTGAAGAATTTGCATCAACTATTGACATGGAAATTGCTATGGGAGACAAAATTATGATGGTAGGGATTTGAAATTTGACGGAAAGATAAGGCAGACAGATGGGTGATCGAAGGTATGATGATTGTTACGTGAAATACCACATGGCAAAGAAGAGAAGCTTCTATCCGAAGCGTGTGGATGTCATCGCTGTATGAGATAGAGCGTGTGCATGTTCAACAAATGGTGAGGCGATTGTCTCGAACGTTTGGGGAAAAAAATTACCAGAGTTATTTGAAATAGAGTTTTGTTGATGCAATTCGGATACCATCGATAGTTTCGTGCTGACCCCACTGGAAATGATGAGATTCAAAATTGTTGAGATTGTTAATACATCACTTTTTCTCAAACATTACCTCTTTAAAACTACATAAGAACATTTTTCGAATGACCAAAAACTGATTCAAACCATGTAGTCACTTCATTCAACCCGCGCCCCAAGCCTCTAAAACTACCGCAAATAGTGGGCTCTTGTCAAATAATAATTATCTTGAAGTATTCAAGAGGTTCCATCCAGGCCTTAAGAGACTTTCCTCCAATATTTGTACCCACAAATGAACAAATTCAGGCACCCACTGAATAGATGAATGTACAATAATCCGCCGGGCCTATTCTTATAGAGGTTCAGAATAGATCCCCGTTTGAAGAATTGAACAAATTTCATTTTATAGTATTTTCATTAACATTTTACGTAGTTAAAAATTTAAAAACTTTGATTGATCATTGAAGTAATTGTTCCTTCTTCTATATTTTCAATGATTCATTTTTTCGTTTTTCACAGCTGCATGGAAATGATTTTCCAAAATTTTAATTCCCTATCGTTTGAAAAATTGTGCCCATTGCTTGAACGAATTGCGTTGTTCATGAGGTAATTGAATATTTGTTGTGAAATGTCAATCTTTGATGCAAACGATAGTTGAAAAAAAAATTATTGCTTAAAAACATATTTGTCAATTGACAATTTTTTTCTACTCCTTAGAATGAATATTGAAGAGCTATTGGAAAAGAAGTCATAAATTATCTTGCTGTTCAACATTCAAGCTAAATGGTCTTATTAAATTTTTCATTGTTTATTGAATAAACAATTAAATTTTTACCTCATATGTTTTTTCTGACTCTCCTCATTGGAACAAGAACAACCATGCATTGTTTCTTGAGAAATTTTGTTACGATACGACTATTTGCACCACACACGGTTCACGGATTTTCAAGAAAAAATTTGAATCGCCCTGCACCAGGAGTTGAACACAGATCAACCGATTACGGGTCGGGTACTCTACCTATTGATCTTCAAGTGCTATGCCAATTTCCATTCAGATATTTGTGAAACCATACACACAATCATATCCCCACTCCGCTGCACATTCTACAGCAAATTAAAATGATTTTAACGATACGACTATTTGTACCACACACGGTTCACGGATTTCCAAGAAAAAATTTGGATCGCCCTGCACCGGAAGTTGAACCCGGATCAACCGATTACGCGTCTGGTACTATACCCATTGAGCTATCCAGTGCTATGCCAATTTCCAGTCAGATATTCGTGAAACCATACACACAATCATATCCCCACTCCACTGCCCTTCCTACAGCAAATTAAAGTAATTTCAATTTTAAATTTTAGATCGATTGTATGTTTATGGATTTTTTATAGGAGGTGTAAACAGTCACACCGTTTTTTAAAAATATTCTTCATCCAATTTTTAGCTTACCGTTCTCTGTAATCCCAGCATTCTCACCTGGCTTACCATCTTTTCAATTATTATAATTTATGAACCCATGGAGATACGATAAAAAACCTGAATTCTCATATAAGGATGGAATCATTGTATAGCAACTGCTGCAGGTGTGCTCCAATACAAAATCCAGAAGTCACAAGATAGATAACTGCACATTCCTCGAACTTCATTGTTTATCTTGAATATGATTTCGTGTTGAATGAATTTCGTCAGAAAAACTCAATTGAATTAATTGTTATGTCCAAAATTGGACAAGAGCTAAAAATTCGTAAGATAAGGAAAAATTGAGCTCTTTTATTTATTGCTTTATTCTGATTTTTCTATTGAAATGAAAATATATTTCTATTATTCTAGTGATCAATCTCTCCCTTGGAAAACGGATTTTATTAGGTTAACAAAATATTTTTCACTCACTTTTATTTTATTTTCTTTGAACAATCAAAGTTTTCGGTTTATTTTAAATTTACTTTTAATTTTTTTCGAAAAATTATTTTCTGACAATTTCACTTTTATTTGTTT
>JABSMS010010670.1:0-13525 GCA_018902275.1 Aleiodes sp. PSUC_FEM 10030003
TTTTGTAGAGAATTTCAAGAGCTACAAAAAAGCATTAGGGCAAAAAGGACGTATCTCCATTAATTCCTGAGATATTTCAGAAAAACCAGTGACAGAAAAAATCGACTTATCCTGTTTTAGTTCTTCACTACTGAATTTTAAGTTCCTATTTTTTAAAAATCTAAAAAAATTGAATCTCCATTCATTTTTTCATAAGAATACTAACTTACGCCCTTTTAATTCTACACCGACGATATATACGAAAATCCATCCATCTTCATCAATCAAAGATAATCAAATGCGCCATAAAAAGCGAATTTTTCCAACTAAAATTTGCAATTGTCTGCAAACTAAAGACTAAAAAAGCAGCGAGCGATCCACGGGAAAATGGACGAAGGAATTCGTTCGATGAAAGATTTATGAAGCTACGAGAAAAGGACTGTATAAAAAAAAGAAGGGCGGGAGGTTTGATTATATAGACTGAGAAGAGAGGAGACTGTGCCCACAAGAGCGCACCCTCAATTTTCAAGAATTCATTAATATTCCCAACAGTCCCATTTTTTTCATCTCCCTCTTACTTTCCACTTCTGTTTTTTTCCCTCTCAATTCTTCTTTTTTCACCTCCTCTATTTCATCATTGAATTTATTTACTCAGAAAGGAAACTCTCAACGCACTCTAACCATTTTCTCTCGCGCTGTACAGAGTCTCGTACCATTAATTTTCCATAAGATTCATCGTGTGTTATCATAAAACCGGATGTTGGAAATTTTTCAAACACACATAAAAGCCTTTTCCAACGCGATAGTAAAGAATAAAAATCGATATTCTTCAATCACCACAGAACGATGCCAAGATGTATTATCTTCTTTTCCATTTTCCCAAACGATAAAAATCCTTAGACTGGGCAAAATCGTATTTTCTCCTTGCACACGTATTTCGAGAAATCCCGATGAAGTGTACATCCTGAATTTTCAACGTGTTCACTATTGAGTATGTTGGATACGAATCAAAGGAAAGCCATCGTCACCCCCCGAAAAGGCTCCTCCCACCTCCTCTCTCTATATTCCGGTTGCCATTCGCCTGGTTATTCCTTTTCTCTCCATTTCTCTAGCTCTCCTTTTTTTTCGTCTATGAAGTAAGAAGTGGACCCACAAGAAGAGATTCAACGGCGGTTGTGGATTGAATATTTAAGAGTTTTCTCTCTCGTGCAGCAGTTTTCCCCGGAAAATCCGACTGGGCCATTAAGAAAAAACGAGGGCGAAAATGTGAAGAGAATCGAAACGGTACATTTTTTTTGTCGAAAAATAAAAGCGAAGATAAAAATTGTTTTGGGGGTTATTACTTTATTTTTGTCGTTAGGTTTTTGACGGAATTCTTTATCTCCTGACGAGCAAATGATATTCAAGGGGATAATGGAAGTATTGGAATTTTTTTTCGACGTAAAAATGAAGATAAAGCGCGAATTTGAATTTTCAGAGGGAAGAAGGGCATTGGGGATTCCCATCGTTCGAGATAAGGTTCCAGTGTTAGTTTTTTTTAATAAAAAGTTTAAGAAAGTACTGGAGTAAAACGAAAGCCTTGAAATAATCTAAAACTTTTCAAAAAAAATTCCAAAAGAAATAAAAAAAAATTGATTAAGAAAATTGAGAAAATTCCATCCGATAACCCAGAATTAAAAAATAAATTGTTTTTCAAATAATTCGAGAACTATTGACTTAACAAAAATTCAAAAAATCGAATGAAATTCAATGAATTGTAACGGATAATTTTTTTTTGAAGAAAAAAATAACGAAAGAAACTAAAGAATTTTTCGATTCTCGTAAATTTAAATTGAAGAATAGAAAAAAAATCCATTTTCCTCGCAAATTGTTCAAGTATTCCATCGGCATTTTGTACTCCCTTATCTCGCGTCTTATTGTACCAACGATTATCATTTACTAGAACCCGAATGATTCTCTTTTCATCCATGGCGCTTCTCCCGATGGTGTTTCTCCTCATCCCCGTAAATCTTCATCAAATGGCGATTGAAACGAAATAGGAAGAAACCAAAAAAGAAAACCTTACACCAGGTACCGGGAGACTGGAAGAATGAATCCAACGTAACGCTCGGAGTGAAGAAAATAAAATAAAAATAAAATGAAAAACGTTGAAAAAATAAAATGAAAAACGTTGAAAAAATAAAATGAAAAACGTTGAAAAAAAATAAAAAGAAAACCGTTGAAAAAATAAAAAGAAAAACCATAAAGGTTCACGAGAAAGAAGATCGTAAAGCCCAAGGTGTCATTTTCGTTTTCAGGGCTTTTTATCTTTATGTGTTTTCTTTTTTCTTCTTGTTTCAAGAAGTAATAGGGAGAGAGAGAGGAGATGAGAGTACAGCCAGTGAATTCTTGAGGGAGCTGAGGATATTTCAGCCCTGAGCCCCTGAACTCATTGCATTGTTCCGTAAGATTCTTTTGTTTAAATTTTTTTTTATTCACTTGAATGAAGAAAATGGTCAAATATGAAGAAATCATTATTTCCTTTTGTTTAAATTAAAATTATAGAATTTTTTTTTCATTCCTTATCGCAATTTATTCATGAAAAAGAAGAGGGAAAAATGGAGGAGAAATATTCTTGATTTATGAATGTTAGAATTTAAATGAGAAAAATTTTAATTCAACTTTTTTCCTCTCTTTCGTATTTCGCGCGCTTTTTTTATTATTCTTTAATGTCGGAAATCATACAAATTATTGGTGGAATCGAGGGGAGCGAAGGAGCGTATACGAATTGCTACAGCGAAGACGAATGTTCAATGGTTAACGAGCCCTAGAATAATCGAGATTTATCGATGTGGAAATGTACAGTCGCGGAATACATAGGCATGATGTATATATACATTTTCAGTGGGCCATAAATCCGTAACCGATTGCTCAGGAATACTGTGGAAAGCATCCGAGTGGTCACTTTGACGTTGTGTCTTTTTTTTTTTCTTGGGAAAAAAAAGTCAGCGAAAAGTCCGGGGTCAGTGCTGAGAGTTCATAAAATTTTCACGAGCTCGTCAAAAGATAGAAAATCAAACGGTAGCTTTCATCATTCCTCCAACGCATTTCGAATGATTAAAGAATATGTACATTTTACTGCTTACGTTTTGTTGAGATAATAAAATTGATGAATTTTCATTATTTTTATGGTTTTATTGAAGACCCAGGGACATTTTCGACGATTGAATTTACTTCAATAATTTGGTTTGAGATTCAAAATCATTTTTTGAAAATGGTAATATTTATTTATAAAAAGGGAATATTTAAAAAAAAGTTGTATATTGCAAAATGGAATTTAAGTAGTATCATTAATTGTATCCTCATTAATATAATTTTTTTCAAATAATTCCACAATTTTAAATAAAAATAAAATAAATAAATTGTAAATTTTATCTTTGGAAAAGTCGAGTTACCGCAGCAGTAAACGCGCAGTTAAAAAAAATTCATCAAGAATTTCCTATTCCGTCGATTTTCTCGAATCAATCCCTATCATCGATCTCCTTAATTAATGTCAAAAAAAGGTACACAATTCATTAAAATAACTGAAGATAAATGCCACTGATGGAAGCAAAGAGGATTAGCCATAAAAAAATGAAAAGAGAAAGGCAAACCCTTAGGTATTCCCCTTCATAACGAATGCCGGGCGTGTGTCACTCGTGTTTTTTAACCATTGATTGCATATCGTGTATCCGACGCGTGCGTAGATAATGCACTGACTACTATGCCGACGAAAATTGTAATAACGTTTCATGTAGAACTAAAAAAACTCTACCCGATTGTTATAACCATGTGACCCACCCTATCTGCATCGGCCCAGCTGGCTTTGACACAATGTTTGTACTCTCCCTTCTCATTTAACACGCTTTTTTTATTCTTCCTTCTATTCTATGATTATCTACTTTCTTTTTCCTACCCAAAACGCGTTGACGCGTCATGCGGACTGAAGGGTTCAATGGGAATTTTGCGGAGCAAAATGGGAGTTGACGCAATTCGTTGTACTTTGAAGGAAATAAAAAGGGTTGAGATGATTGAGTATTTCGAAGTATTTTTTTCGCGATAGATATTCAATGAAAGATGCACAGAAAAAAATTGAAATTTAATGGATAATTTGATGGTAATTTTTATTAGTGTGGGATTTTATTTGTTTTGAAGGAAAAATCATGAAATTTCAAGTTTTAGATAAAATTGGAGAGAATTTAAGAATCTTAAGTAGAAATAAAACGGAAATTTCATCATTTATTTGAATTTTCAATTGAACATTAATTGGAAATAATTATTACCGTTTTATTAAAATTTCATGTATTATTATTATTGATGTAATAATGAGTTAAGTGAACCACCGACCTCCCGTGCAAATTTTTAATTCATATTTAATCGGAAATTCAATTAAGTGATTAAATTTTAATAATGAGAACCGAAATTAATCAAACTTTATTATTTTTCCCTGGATTTTTCTTTTAACAGAATTTTCACGGAATAATTGAACAAAAATTGACACTTTTCATTAACGTTCTAGTGGAATTATTTGAAAATCAACGGAAAACGGAATTTTCAATAAAGAGATTCCATAGAATTTCAGTAGGAATGTGACTTGTTCAAAATTTTCGGGTTTTCACTCGAAAAATGTCAAAAATTTTAAATTTTCCGAAGGAAGGTCATTTATTTAATTATGATTATGCATGAATAATAATAATAATATACGAGGAAATATTAATAAAATCGAAATGAATACTTTTTGAAACTTTCATTAAAAATTCAACGAAAATTTTTTTAAATATTTAATAAACTTCATTTCACTTAAAATTTCACGAAATTTATCTCTGAAAAATTCATTTAATATGAAAAAATCCAAATAAAATTGGGAATTTCCCCAAAAATTCAACAATTCGTTGCATGTTAACCGAAATAAAAATGAATCCCTGAATTTTCAGTCGAAATCTGAGTTCCTTAAAATTTTCGCCACTTGACACAAAAAATTAAAAAAAAAATTTCTAACACTTCAGAAAATTTCTGCGGAAACTCAACAAACTTAGTGCCAATTAATTCCTTCGAAAATACGTAATCGTTTGTTCTGAAATTCATGCAAATCTATTGTAATGAAAATCCTCAAAACTTTCTTCCTCCGGTGCTTCCGACAAAAAACCTCTCTCCAACTGAAATCCATTCAATATTAACACTGTGCGCGCAAATTTTCGATCAACCATTCCCTTTTTTCCCCGAAGTTATAAAGGAAAAAAAATCTAAAAAATCTTATCATCTCTTCTTGTTTAAAACAATTTTTTTTATCATATTCCCAAGACTCGTGTTCTCCATGGTACTTAATTACGACTTTTTCCTTAATTCAAAAATAAAGAAAATAGGAAAGAGAATGAAGAGAGAAAAAGAATGAAAGTTTTCCGGGAGACAGAAAGGTAGGGACAGGTCGAAGGAGCTAATCCCGTGTAATGAAGTAAGAATAAAATGAGGATAAGAAAAAAACCGAGAGAGGTAAAAGAAAAGGAACCAGAGTCGCGGAAAGATTTCCTATTTTCCGGATGGAAAAGGAACTTTTCACGAGATTTCTTATCAAAATGCAAATCCAACGAGAGCGGCATTGCCATTGGCCCATTCTCTCTCTCTCGGAGTTCTCTCGATTCTTCTCTCTACCATCTTTCTCTCTTCTTCACGACTGTTGGAAAAACCGACGGGTTTTCTTTCGCTTCTCTCCTGTCTATCGTCTCCTCTTTTGTCTACCATTCCTGGAGTCTGGTTCTTGCAGTCTGTTTGTCGGTTAAAAAAAAATAGAAATGGCGAAAAAGAAGCCTTGATGGTGATTTAAAGTCGCATTACCACTCTCGTTTCGCCTCATTTCGTCAACTGAAATATTTGTTTTATTTTTTTTCTTCTTACTCTTTTTCTTTTATTACCTGGGGAAATGGGATTTAATCGATAGTTTATTTTCCACGAGTTTTAAATTGAGAAACGAAGAGGATTTTCTTGTAATTTCATTTCCATCAGGGAGGAACGTTATTCTAATGCGTGATAAATTACGGGGATTTTTATTGTTCCGAAGAAAATGTTTCGTAAATAATAATAAGTGAAATCGAAAAAATTCGGTCTTCACTGTTGAAAAAAATTTTCAATGATAATTTTCTAACAATGTAGTTTCATTCGCGAATAACTTTGAAACGAATAGGTTTAGAGGAAAAACTCAAGAAACCTTTTTTGTAGAGAATTAAATTCTCTACAAAAAAGGTCTCCTGTTAAAATCTTCTAAACCTCTTCATTCCCGAGATATTCTCAATATAAACCTCATGTTTATTTTGATATTTTTCCTTCTTCAACACTTCGCGAAATTAAATCCAGATAAAACATTTCCCGTAATTACATTCCATTATTTGAGTGCAGTAAAAAAAAGCCGGATACTTCCAATTTTTTTTTCGTCAGTTGAAAACTAATTATTGTCAGTTGGTTAAACATTAATAAAAGCGTGATGTATTAAAGTTGTTTTTCGAAACGAGCATTGGAATTGCGAACTCGCGCTAATAATTAAAGTTGACCATGTACAGAATTTTTTTGTCTCTCTCTTCCCCTCCCTGCCCTCCTCTCTTCGCCATTTCACTCAGTAGAATCATGGAAACGGATTTACAAGCGACTCGTTGGCAGCCAACAGCGAGTGAGTATGAGGGTGACTGTTCCAATTTTTTTTTGGGAAAAAGAAAAATTGCAAACGGTTTTTCCCAAACCAATGTCAAAAGGGAAAAGGGAGAGTCCCTGGCTTGTATCATGTCGAGTGTGGCAATTGCAATTGAAAATACATCCACAGTATTCCTCATTCCACTTGAATTGCACGTGGAATATAACTGAACTGTATTGTTTTTTTTTGTTTTATTTCCCCGGAATATTCTCATGCTCATTTGCAATTTGCTGTTTGTTAAAAGACAGTGATTTGAAATTTAAATTTTTGAATACACAATTTTTAATCAAGTGGAGCAAGTAAATGATAATCTGGCAGGGAAAATTACAAGATGGAAATTCGCTAGGGAAGTGGAAGTGTAAAAAAATTATGGGGTTTTTTGAAAATATCGAAATGCGTAGATTTAAGAAAAAATTCAAGAAATGTTTTTTTAGGATTGAATTCTCCGCGAAAATAGTCTCTTCATAAATTCTTCTAAGTCTCATTATTTATTGATTTATTTTCAAATTTATTAATTGAAGAATTCAATAATAATAAAAGAAATGATATTGACTGCGTATTTCATTCGAAAAATCGCACAAAAACAAAAGTATGAAAGCAAAAAAAATCAGAAAGTTAACCAATCGTAATAAACGAATAGAGAGGATACAGTATTCATAATCATCATGATAATAAGCCAGAAAATATATCGAAACTCAAATCAGATGAAATAAATTTTCTTCTTTTCAAGAAAATTAGAAGAAATAATCATAAGTTAATCAAAAGTTTAACGCAGAGCTTTGAATTTTCACGAATTGCCCAAAATTTTGTTTATTTATTGAATATTCAATTTCAACTGTATATAAAAAAATGAATTTAATGAAAATTTGACGAATAATTCGAATTAATTGAAGTTTAGAAATTAAATTTTTTAACGTTGAATTTTAAATAATAATTTTCTAGCACTATAAAACTTTGTCGAAATTAATTACATTACTTCACCAAAAACAATAGATCGTGAATTAAAATGAATAATTATAATTTATTCCGTAGTCTTCAATTTCGTATATTTAAGCAATTCTTTTTCTTTTCATACACTTTTTCCTTATCTCTCCAACTAAATCACGCTTCATCAACTTCATCCAACGTCTTCACCTTTGATGACTATCCCCCCTCCCCTAAACAACATCATAACCAAACCAAACAGAACCACCACCAATTTCGGGAATAGCCCGCAACTTCGCGTAATGTCCCGAGGATTCCCCAAACTCGCCAAGTTTCCGCCCACTTAATCCCGAACTTTTAATCAATCAATCTCCCATCATCCCAAACAACGTAAACCAAAACGTTCACCCAATAAGCCGAACCTCTGCCCTCGACTCCCCAATAAAAAACCCTCAATTCCACCTAATCCATATATTGGCAAAGTCTTCAAGACCAAAGACGATCCATATCTGTTTGAGTTGGGCAAAATTTACGAAATGCCGATCACGTGTGTACTGAACTGAGCTTTACCATTCATCCGAAAGCTTCGCAAAGGATTCTAGAGTCCGCGCGTATATAGATCGAATATCCAAGACGGTTTTCACAAAGAGAAAATCCATCGATATTCGAGTACAACGGTTGGGTAGAACGGGCACTAAAAAAATCGTCCGATCGGTAGTAACCAAGCGTTCATACTATCGTCGAGTGGGTGGGGTTGGGTGGCCTCTTCTCCGCGCTTCACCAACTCGAGTGGATGACGAGGGTGCAGTCGGATACATACACAGGAGCTATCCCATCTCATCGATAGGGATAACACGGGAGAAGGTATGAGACAGTGGAAGTGGATCCAACATTGCCAAGGAGGAGTTGGGTAAAGTCGAGGCTTGAGGCCGAAGTGGTTATGTGCTCCGTGTCCAGAGGCAGCCCGTGCTCGTTTCATATAGCATCCCCCTTCCACAGAATTGCTGGCAGAAACTCTGGAACGTGCCGGGAGTACCGTTCGCTTAAATTTCTATTCTTCGTCGAATATGACCAGAGAACTAGGCCTCCGTCGTGCTCTGGAGGCTAAATCAAAGTCGAGAATATGTTGCTGAATGCGCTAAACTCAATTTACATGACCAGTGGGAGTTTTCATGAATTTTTTGGATGATTTCATCTTTTATTGTTGTTTGAATTCTTTTGGCGATTTTAGATGGGAGTTTTGGAGTGATTTTAGGAGGAGATTCTTCGTTGTTTCGAATGGCGAATCGAGGAAAAAGTCGGGTTATCTCCAGTGGTAGTTTTTGTAAGATAAGAATAGTAAGATCGAAATTTTTATAAGAACACTTTGTGAAGAAAAAATAGAGGTACAACGAAGAATTGAGGAGTGAAGAGGTTAAACAGGATAAGTCGATTTTTTGGGGCCGATCTTCTCTTACAAATATCTCGGAAAGCAATGGAGATTCGCCCTTTTTGCCGTTTTTTTTTTACAGTTTTTATTGACGAATTTCGTCATTTTCAAATTTTTTTAGACGTCATACCAAATTCTTGGATGATTGAATCCATAAAATAATTCATTTTATCTGGAACAATCGAATTTTTTTTCTTCTCAACATCAAAATATTAAAAGCTTCAGTTAAATCATAAAGATCCCAGGGATGTTCGATTGTTCAGAGTGTGAGAAAACAATTGTTGTTGTCCAACTGGCATATTGCAGTGTTATATATACGGTAATATCGACGCACACTTCCCCAATGTAATGACAGGCTGTCGATGCATTGAGCATGGGGATATGTATTTTTTTTTCAATGTATTTCATTCTAGGGAAGGAGGGCACGAGGGTTTATCAGCCCCTTTTAGTTCGGCCAACTGGACTGGGAGGGGATGAAAGGCATAAAAGTCATCGGACGGAGTGGACTCGTGTGTAAACTATGATGGTATAAAGTTCAACAACAATTTCCCACGTGCTTCATTGTGTTCACAATATTTTTCGCAGTTTCAGAAGTTTTTCGTTCGAATGGCAAAGAGAATATAAATAAAAAAAATAGGAAAGAGAAGTCTTGGAAAAATGCCGATTTTTTTTTTAATGGAATCAGTTGCTTTATTTCGAAGTATTGAAGTGAATTATTGGAAATGGTCAATACAAACGGCGACTTGTTATTTTTTTAATGGAAACTCTGCAAGGATTTATGCTTCGAAAACTGATTCATAATTTTTCAGGAGTAAGTGGGGTAGAATGGGTATTTCGGAGAAATGGTTTCAGCTAAATTTTTTTTCGATGATTCCTTAAAAAAACTGAAAAAATTTCAGATGTTCCGAATTTTCAGAAGTTCCGAAAATTTTCACTTTTTGCCAAATATCTTCGGTTTTAATTGTCGTGGCGCGAAAATTCAAAAACGAGCGTGGAGTCGAGTTCATTTGCTATTGATTTAAATAGTTTTCAATGTTTTTTTAAATAATTTCTGAGAATGTAAAAGGTTGGAACTCGAATTTCGTCAAACAATCGAATTTCTTTGCATAAAATATTCACTCTTCGTTTCCCTTCAATGTTCTATACATTTCTTCCAACTAAAAATTGATTTATGAATTTTTTGCATGTGCATCGAGTTTAAATTCAATAGAGCGGGCGAGTGTATCCCAAAAAAATTAGTGGAAACAAAAATAATAGACCAAAATGTTTAAAGCGAAAATCGCGTGTTCGACTATCCGAATTTCTTGAAAGAGATTTCCTCTGCGTGGGATATTTTGCAATTTCTCGCGTGCTACAAGAGGCCTTAAACTCGTGCATTCGCGTGAGTCTGACGGGATTCGTCTGAGCTTGACGAGGGCGCAGGGCCAAGCGAGGAAAGAGAGAAAATAAAAGAGAGAGAGAGGAGAAGGGTTGAATGAGAAAGGGGAGAGTACCCCTTTAGGCAGTACTGAACTGTTCTGCCGATATTCTAGAGATAAGGGTAGCATGCACGATATGCTTTATACAGTCTATGCACATAAGTAGTTTTTGAAATAGGAAAGAGAGAGAGAGGATACAATGGCGTGGTACAGAGAGCGCGAGACGTGCAAAATTGTGTTATGGGCTTTGAAATGATTTTTTAAAAAATTTCCATTAAAAAAAAAAAATCTAGGTTGTTACGAAATTCGTAATGGTGGTTATTATTTTTTGAATCAATTTCTGGAGTAATGAAATCGGAAGAATTGGGTGGAGACAATGGTAGAGAATTTAATTATCAAATTATCGTTTTCCTTTGGCACTTTTTGTTAATTTTTTTTAGGAAAATTTCAGGTTTTTTCGATTATCTCGGGATCTAATTATCGGAGAGAGCTGGGGTTGGTTTGGAGAGAAAGCTGAGATTATTTCCCATCGATTTGACTATAATCGAATTTATTTGCGACGGAAATTAGAGGAGATGTACACTGGAATTTATTTCGAAGTTGATAATTTTTTAATTTAAACATTTAATTTTAATTTAAAATAATAGTTATTATTGAGGCAATATTGCAATATGTGGATATTCTAAAATTCAATATTTCAGTTATTGAAGAAGTGGAGAATGATTGCAATTATTATTTCATGAATTTCGAACTTGGAATTTTACAGAATAAATAGAAGAGATTTTCCGAGTGTTTAGATAATTAATAAGCTTCGATTTTAAAAATTAAAGAACATTTTGATTCTCTGATTTAAAAATTCCTATAAATCTTCTATTTGTGAATTTTATTATTGAACTGAAAATAATTGATTTCATTGAATTTCCAATATTCCCATATTATTTCATTGAAAATTCAATGAGTCTTGAATAAAATATATTTTAATCAGGAATTTGTTATTGACGAATACGTTGAAGTTAATATTTTTGGAAATTGCACCTATGTACTCTAATATTCAATATTATAAATTACAACATTGAATTAAACTATAAATAAACATAGGCACATAGTCTCATCATAAAATTCATTCGAAAACGACGTATTTTAATCCCATGCCATTTTTGTTTATTGCAACTCATGATTTTAAAATATTTTAAAATTAAATATTCACAAACATTTCTAAATATGTCCTTCAATTTTTCTCCAAAATAAATTCAATGCATTGAAATCGATGAAACTAGAACAACTCGAAAATTTCCAAAAAAGGTTTCACCCTTCAATTATAAAAAATAAAAAAGAAAACTACTGTTATCTCTCCTTAATTGAATCGCAATATTCTATCAATTTTTCTATAAATATTTTTCCTCTCTTGTTTATGTAGTTACTGTCAAAGCTACCACATCTACCATACCACCAGCTGATATATGTAGCCACCCTGTCTGCAGGAAAAATATAGAGATCGATATGCCACGCGTTTCGCGTGCAGCACAAAGTATCAAGAAAAAACGAGAAAAATAGTTTTAAAAAAATTAAAAAAAAGGATTAAAAAAAGAGAAAAAAAATAGCGCACGGCACACTTTGGCTCTTTAACTCCTGCACTTCCTCCCCATTATACAAACAATTATGTTCGTTCTTTATATTTTCCTTCTTTTTTCTTTCCTTTTTTTGCGCGTTTTCCTTTCATTTAATAGCCAACACACGTATACACACTTTTCCGTTGCGACCACTTGTAGGGGAAAAGATTTAACGGTTAAGTACAGATAATGGATGTTGATGCACGCTTCCTCGTGTACTTAACGTTCTTCTTTTTTTTCTCCGCTTCTTTTTCTCCCTTCCTCCATTTTTCGTTCTCGTTTTTCCGTCTATTTTTATTCAGTTGTCTCTCTTTCGCTCTCCTTTTTTATTTATTTATTCATTTTGTTTTACGTAGAGATCCAGCTCATTTTTTTTCACGAGTGATTTTATACTGGGAGTTTTTAGAAAAGAAGAGACACGCTGACGTTCTCTCGTTTTTCATTCTGTTTTTAGGAGTGAAAAGAAACATTGGTTTTGTTATCGTAACTCGTTACGGTAACAAAAAGAGTTTTCGTTATTTTTTGTTTTTGCTTCGGTTTTTTTTGCTTGAGAAAGTTTTTAGGGAGAAAGGTTGGGGAAGTGAATAAATGAGGATTCCAGTTTTTTAAATTTAATTGTTTGCGGGAAAATCCTTGGATGAGAGTTCTTCAGCTGAAAAGCTGATTTTCCGATGCGTTGTTTAAGAAAAAATTAGTTTTGTTTAACTAGTGACGGAAAGTTTGGGATAACATGTCGCGGAAGAAAGAGAACATTGCCAACGTAAATTCAATAAGTATGTGCAGTTGGGGAATTGTTGGATAGTGCTGAAGTTTTATTTATCTTTCGTCTTTCTTTGGGTTTTTTTCCTCTTACTTCGTAAAAATCCTTCTGGGATAATAGCAGTACGTTACTTCTCGTGTTTCTTTTCAAACGTAATATGAAAGAATCTTGACAGACTTCGGATGGTTTGTCGTTGGTAGGGAGAGATGGGGAAAAATAAAAGTTTTGTTGAGAGCACTTTTGTACTTGTGTAGTAGTGGACGATTCGTCACGGGACACGGGATGCCCAAGTCGTTTCGTAATTTAATGGTCTCGATCCCAGTAAATAAAAGTGTCAAAGTTTTTTGGTTTAATAAACAAATTAATTTAAATAATATTAGAGATTTTTTGAATTTTTCAATTGGGAATGAAAAATAATGTTTTTTTATCTCGTTAAAATTTTTGGAGATGATGCAGAAAAAATAATTAAAGAAAATATCATTTTCCGGCGCTAATTTTCCGATTTTTTTTGTTAAAGCAAAAAAAATTAAAGATTCTGTCAATTTCGAAATCTTAAGAATGTTGAATATTTTGAAAAAATTTAACAAATTAAATGACATTGTGTTCAATGGAAAATGTAGGAAAAATTCTGTAATTTTTTGAGTGATTTTAGATTAAAATTCCATAATTATTAGGAGAATTCTTTTTTCAACTGAAAAAATCTATTTA
>JABSMS010010671.1:0-32322 GCA_018902275.1 Aleiodes sp. PSUC_FEM 10030003
ACATCTGTACATTTGCCTCCCACTTTCGCCACTCAGAAAAAGTTTATAGATAATAGATAATATAAATAATAATTATGAAAAAAAATTATGAAAAATTACACTCTTTGTTTAACTAGTAATAATAATAGCACGAATAGTTCTCTTTTACAGTCTTTTCTCTTAAGACTATTTGTCACTATTTGTCGCTTATTACCGTCTTCTCCTTTCCGGAGTTAAGTCTTGTCGTTAAGTATTGTTTATTTTACGCTGGAATATCGAAATTTTCCCGTCAATTGCAGCAATAGATAGGATAGTGAATTTTTTTTCAGAAACGACAATGTTCGAGATTGAACCAGTTTTGTATTGGTCGATTAGAACTAAGTGGTTTTCCTTGACCTACAATTAAAAAGTTGTCCCTCACTTTTGCCATTTTATTTTGTCATTATTTTTATTCACTTCTTTAAAGAGTGACAAGTATCCATGAATCCCTGCGGCTCTTTAATACAATAATATCATCGTCCCAGAGTCAAAAGGGCGTAAGTGCCATTTTTTAAGAATCTACCAAAATTGAATCTACATTCATTTTTTCATTAGAATAATAATTTACGTCCTTTTATAATTCAACAAGAAAAAATGGCACTTACGCTCTTTTGATTCTAGGGCGACGATATAGTTTCTTGAGGATTAAAAAACTGATAAAGTACACGTGGAATTATTTTTTTTGTCTATTATCTTGAAATATTCTGAGAAGTCATGAAATAATAATCTTTCGCTTGCTGAAGAGTACACAAACAATAGGTAAATTATCATTGAAATAAGTCGCCACGTTAATAATATTTTCTTCAGCTAAATTGATTACAGTTGAGAATTTTAAGAGAACTTCCAATTTTTATCAGTCTCAAAAATAAAAGTTATCATATCTTCAGTCTGATTAACACACACGTGTGTGTCACTCTTACATAAATATGTATCGAAAAAATTTATCGCGAATAATGAACGCATTGTTCTGAAGTTTCTTCCTTCTCTCTCACTAATTACTGGACTTCTTTTCTTTATTCAGCTATCTTTCTCTTTCGTAATTGTGACAATAACAAATAAATCGGGATTTTTAAAGCGGTATTAATTATAAGCCCGAGATAATTTATGAAGAAGAAACAGACAAACTGGCAGACAGATATGATTGAAGCATGCACGGGTCTTTCGACCTCACGTGGCACTTAGCATAATAATTACCATGCATGTAAATTCATTATGTAAAATTGAAGAATTTCAGTTAATCATGTACCTTTCATCTTTCTGACAAAATAATTATTAAAATGAAAAAAAAATATTCTCCACGGAATTTATGGAGTCATCTTTTTGTTTTTATTGGAATTAATTATTTTAGTCTATTTTTTGGAGGATTTTTTATTCGTTTCAATGAAAATTTGTATTTTGATTATTTTTCCCGGTGAATGAATCCAAAATAATTTCATCTCCGTGACGCTGATAAATTCCAAAATACAACGAAATAAATTTAGTTTTTTGGACTGCAACAGGCATTCCTCCGTTCTCTTTCTGCATCAGCAAAACACGTAAATTCAGCCCCCGCAAAATCGTGGAAAATATTTGACTTTGGTTATTTTTTAACAGTCAATTCATTCAGAATGTGTGTCTGAGATTTTTCCATCGGTTTTTCGTCTTATTTAGAATTCACATGATTCATATATTGCGAGGTGAATGTTCCTCATACGTTCATTGGAATTTACTGGCGGTGTGTACACAGTTGAATATTGTACACACATTAATATTTTTTTGTTGCGCTGTTCCTCAATTTTTTTCAAATGACTAATACTCGATTGAAAAGTCTCTTTCGTAATAATATGGAAATTAAGGGAATTTCGAAATTTCGAGTTTCGATAGGAAAATCGGAAAATTTCGGTTGAACAACAACGTAATACAATTAATTTTGGCAGAACGGTTTTCGAGTTATTTACAAAAACAGAAATTGAGGATTTAATTGCTTTTGAAGTATGTTGAGAATTGTTGGAGCAAAATCGATTGCGTTATAGTATTTTTCAACGGAAATTTCACTGGCTTCTCAACGAAGATCATAAAACTTTGAAAAACATCAGTTACGTTATCTCCTCAAAATTCATATTTATCGTTTATCCTGAAATATTTCGAAAAATAAGTTGTAAATTTTTATCAGAATCCGCATTCAGTAAGTCACTCAGTCTTATATTTTCCATGTTCTTTTTGTCTGTGCAGTTCAGGCAAAAAGTGAATGTAGAGTTTGGAAATCGCTGAATCTTTTTTCTAGTTCATGGAAAATTGAGAAAAAAAATGGGTAATTTTATTATTATAAATAATTTCAAATATTGTTTATTCAACAAATAAACTTTTGACTGCAAAGTCCATCCAAATTTTCATCTTCGTTTTGTTTTGCATTCATCCAAAAAAAAAGATCGCATTTTTTATAGATTTCCATTTTTTTTTACTTTTTTTTTAACAATCCCATAAGATTGTGTGTTGAATAAATTCAAAAAAAAATTAAGTTTTGAATACTTCTGCAAATTACTTTTAAATGTAACACTAGGTTTTTTTTTATAATTATAAAAATTAACTGTCAATTTTTATAAATTAATAGATTTGAAAAATCGAAAGAAACATTGTTGCTTGAATTTCAAAAATTAATAGCACGTCTATCATTGCGGATCGTATGAAAATTAATATTTAACGTAATGTTTCCTTCTTCCTCGCGATCGCGCAATTAAGCACGATGACTTCTGAATTTTTCAAACAGTGGCCATTAATTGCCGCAAAAATTCATAACCTTTGATTCTGAATTAAAAATCATAACGCCTTGACACACTTATTACTGTTTCTTCCCTTCTGCACACAATTTTGGCAACGATAAATTCATTTACAGGAAAAAAAAATCATTGACATCGCAATCACACTTGACACATGATTAAAGAAATTTAATGCACATTCCCCCGACATCTGGCACTTGTTTACTGGAATGTGAATAACTGTTATTATCTTTGAAAAAAAACTTGAATAAAAAAACTGTTAAGTTTAAATAATCATTACGGAAGATTGGAAAATCAAATTTAATAAAATTCAGGAATTTTCCAGGATTTTATTTAAAAATGATTTTATTGAAAAATTATTGACGTTTTGATGCATCATATTTTTTTTCATTAGCAATTGCCATGAAAATACCATCCGCCAGTATTGAATATACGTTGAATTTTATGTTTCAAGCTATATTGCTTCATCTGTCCTTCGAAAATAGAAAAAAACAATACTGAATTAAAAACCAATGGAAATGAAGTTGGAAACGAAAGCTATTTGAAAAGTCAAGTGATTTTCCACTGTTTGTAAAAAATTTTGATTGAATTCTTTTGCGTTTCTGTATTGTCATAACGAACACGTACATATGCAAGTTTGTTACAAACATTGATGATTTTACTATCGTAAATAACTGAACGTTTGAGGAAGTTGGTTTTACGATTTGCAGGTGTGTAATTCACCGTTTAAGCCCCCGAGCACTGTTAGACTAGTCGTTCGATCTTCAGAAAATTTAAGATTTGTATTAACAACGTTGGAGCTAAAAATATATTATTTTGGTAGTTATATTCATGAATTATCGTTTGGAAGGAGTGAAAGTATTCGAAGTAGAATCTTCTCAATGATTCCACTGAGAAACCGAGGAAATTTCCGATGAAAATCACGTGTCTAAAATGATTTTCATGATTTTCTCGTAAAATTCCAATTTCTTTGCCAACAATTGAAAGCCAAGCTCTCCCATTTTCGAAATTTTTCGAAATCGTTTAATGGTCCTAGCGGAAAAACACAAGAAGCAGAAAGGCGAGCTCATTCCCCATGGATTTCAAATTTTTGAATTATTTTTCCGTTATTTTGAAACAAGTTGTAACTCATTTCGTCAAAATGATTTTTTTTTCTGCTTTTAAAAATCAGATAAAATTGATTTAAAGCCATCTGAGTCATTTGAAAATAATCTCTGGAGTGTTTTTCAATTTTTTCGACTGACAATTAGAACCAACAATATTTGTAGAAAAATGAAAATACTCGAAAATGGAAGGCTCCTTCAATTTTTTCCGAAAATAATTGAATTTCCAAAGAAAATAATTCAAGACGTGTTTTCCATAGGAAATTCCCTCCTCTTTCCACTGAAATTATCAATAAAATTTAATCTCAAACCATTTCCTTCGAGTATCCATTTTACGCAAAATATCACAGAAAAAAATCTCCGAATTTTCTAATTTTAATAGTGAAAATAAAATAACACGCTATAAATAAATAATTGAATCAAGAACTGGGTCATAAACGTGTTCATCGTATATAATTTGAAGCTTATAACACAAACAAAAACTTAACTCGAGTGAAAACATTCTCTTTTCTCCCTAAGGAGAATAATTCCCCTATTTAAACAGTCACGTAAAAGACGGATGACGTCATTGGTTGTTTACGCCGCGCGAACAATATTGAGCGAGGGGAGTGTGAGAAAGAGGCAGCCAATAGAAAATAGAAGAAAGAGACGAATATAGGAAGAGAGCGAAACGCTTCGGGAGACTTCCGTTTCAATTCGTATGTAGTTTTCCAGCTTGCGTCGTTTCTAATTCGATGAGAAGAGAAAAAAAAATGAGCTCCAAAAAAAAACGAATATGGAAAAATCTATAATTTCTGCGCATTCTTCAACAGATACGCTACAAAAACATTCTAAATATATTTACAGTTTATTTTTATTGTTTTAACGGAATTCAATTTTATCAACTTTCGTATAAAATTCATGTTTACTTTCAGATTCACTCAATTGATTAGTTTTCTTAATTGTATTCGTAAGTGAACCAACCATCTTTCTTTGTTGACATTGGCGTTCAACACGGAAGCTCAAAGCTTTCCTACAGCGCGTGTTTCAAAAATAAATTTAAGTAGCTGAGTAGCCTCACCTTTTTTTCTAGGATTTTTTTGTTTGAGAAAAAATTTCCACGAAAACTTTCCACAATAAATTTCTAGGTTAACTACCCCTGATTACCACTGTATTTTCACTCGATGGAATAAAAAAACAGAAGGCAAAGTTATAAAAGTCTCTCGATGAGTATCGCAATAGCCTTGCAGATTAATCGAGTGAGAATGGAAAGATAGAGAGGGACAAAGAGCTTGTGTATTTTCTTGTTCAGTGTTTGTGGGTGTGATAGTGTTTTGAGAATGTGTGTTACGCGCGTTTCGAGCCTCTATTCGAGTCGTGGCCTCCAAAAGCCAGTGAGGAAAAAAAACAGAGACCACGTGCAGGGGAGATGGTCAGTACGCAGCCACGCGGTTTGCATCCATTCGGTAGAAGCTTATGATTGGTTGAATATTTTGTCAATGGATAGTTTCACGTACTTTATTCCGATTGGAATCAGAATATTATCTCCTGCGATTTTCTCTTCCTTATTGAGTGTTTTTAGTAATTATCTTCGAATTTAACGATAAGAATTATCAAATAACCTCTCGGATGTCGAATTTTATCGCTAAAAAATTCGTTCAATGATCTCTGATTACGAAAAAAAATATATGAAGAGATCAAAAAAACTTGTTTACAATTTCCAACGAAAAAATATTTTTTCTACTATTAAGTTAATGGTACTTAACTCAATAATTTCATGCAGAAAATTATTCACCATTCAATAAAGCCCGTTGGGAGCAAAAAATTTACTCTCACATACTTTTAATCTAATGGAGCAATCGCGATACTAGACATTCAACATTATCCTGCAATTCTCGTACGCATGGGTTGGATAATGATCGAGCTATAGTTTTTTCCATTAGAAAATAGGAGGAAAAAAATAACCAGCGAATAATGATAAATGAGAAAAAGAATTCATCTCTCTCATCTTTTCCTCTTCCTCCCACTTTGCTCAGCTTTTTATAGTTGTTATTTGCAGGCGTGACTCATCGCTCCGTGGGGCTTACCATGCACGGAACTAAAATGGCTCGGTTTCGGCCAAGGCTACTATGTTCTTGGCTACCGCCAACTTTTATCACTCGAGTAGATCAGACAATTGCCACCATGTAAATTCAGAGAAAACATTTTCTCTTTAATTACAGTATTAACCAAATACCCTTGAGATTGATGGAATTCAAATTCAATCAATCTAATTAATCTTTCCGAATGTTAGAAATTATGTAATGTTGCATTGTTATCGTCATTAGAAAAAATACATTGGCAATTATCGGTGAAAAAAATATTTTCAAAGAATACCGGAAAAATGAGTCATTATTTCGTGCAAAAAAGAAAAACGAGCTGCTACAATTGTTGATAATAAAAAATTAAGTCATTATATTTCTAACTTACCCAGCAATCAAAATCCACAATGTTATCCATTGTAGTCTCCGGACTTTTGAGAATACGAAGAGAAAGAAAAAGCCACCTAATTTACTGGATTCCTCCAATTCGTCTGACATCATCCTTCCCATTAGCCTAACAAAAAAGAGAAGAAATAAGAATGATTCGCGTCTCGCAATTCTCCTTTTTGAATTCTCATCCATTCACGTCAGCAATTGTATAGGTAGAGTTCTCCCAAAGCTTTCGCTCATCGTTAGACTTCCGCTAGTATCATGAAAAAAATATTTCTGCACGCAAATAAACTATCTACTGCACAGTGGTATTATTAAACTCAAATCTTAGCCATTCGTTTTCTAATTTACGTGTATGAGTGTATTCGCCATTGCATAATCCACACGTTTTATCAACATATGCCTTTGGACGGAAGCCATATGCACGTATATATATGCTCTCATATGAGATACCGGTAGACATCAAGGCGTGCATTGATGTTAGAGGATCAAACTGCATGTGCGTGCTTGTGATTTTCCCGATTATGTGGAATTCCGCTGTCATAATAAAATGCATAAAAAAATATGTAAATTGTTGAAAAAAATAACCTCCAATTAGCTTTATTGAGGAACATTCAATTAATTAATTTATTTCCAATTACATCGATTAATAAACAAAGAATGTTTTGTCAAAATACGTGAAATCCATTCGCCGTTATTTTTCATTAATAAAAGCACCATTTAATAAAGGCTTAATAGCTCGAAGGCTTTACGTCGTCTTTGGCTCTGCATTTGTTAACTTTATATTTATGCGCATGTGAATGCAAGTAAATTCTTAACTGGTTGGAATTGCAAACGGCAACTGCAATTACGCTGACGGCAAATACGGCTTATGCATTTCCACCCGAATGGAATGTTTTACTGTGCAACAATTGCGCTACACTGATGTATAGCTGGTTATAATTTTTTGCTATTGGTACAATGAAAATTGTGAATTTAACAGTTACCACTACTTTCAATAATTTTTCAGTGCAATTTTAATATCGAAATTGTAACGGATACTTCAAATGATTAATATCTGTTGTTCCGGCATTTTGTTTATTGTAAATTAATACAATGTTAAACAAGTTATTTTAGTATAATAGTATTAACGAGTTTCCGCTAAAGAAACATAAATGGACTTTTGCATTAATGTATCGTAAAAATGTGTTTATTAAAATTCAAGGAAACTCCGGCACACATTATGACACGTGACTAGTTAAAAGCATTTTTCTGTTTGCCTCCATCCGAAATGCTTCCAGTGAAAAATTCATTAAATCGTAATTATCGCACTGCTCTCTTAATTATCAAAATAGTTGATAAACACATATAAAGTGCTATTCATTACATTTGTCTTTCCTGGTAATGGAGAATCTCAAATATCAGATGTTATGAAACACACAAACAGATGTATCAGGAGGGCTATAACTCATTTTTTGTTCTCTGCGTAGAAAGTATTCCAATTTCAATAGGTGAAGCGTGATAATACTCCATTTAGCAGGAAATATAATTGCCACTGTGAAAAACTGTCAGTCTCGTAAGTTACGTGGTACAGGCAAATGTTTCATTTTAAATGGCATAGAAATAAGAAAAATTCTAATATAACTGGGTACAAAGTCCGCCATTACATGGTGCATATAGTAGTCAATATTTGCTGTTTGTTCGAAGCGCGATTGAAAACTTTTTAATTGGGTCATGGAGAATCATTGAAAATAGTGCGAACAGAGTGATATTGTTACAAACGATACCGTACATTATTATTGACATTTTCCAGTAATTAAGAAGAATTATTATTATTTGACGGGAGAAAACGTTGCGAAGTTTTAAATCTAGGTTGTGATAATTTGAATTGCAAGAGATCATTTTAATACGAGTTAAACCAAATGATAACCCTCAAAGAGTCGTTAGGAAGGGAATCTGGAGTTGGATGTATGATTATTGCAGTTTAATCTTTGGAATTGATTCTAGTTGTAATGGTAAATCTATTTTTGATTACTGTTCATCTATAACCATCATTTTGAAGATATCAATCTTGTTGGGAACGATGGAAATTTGCTGAAACCTCCTGGAAATTACTTTGCCATCAATATCAACGTTGATACGAGGAATTATTTCTCGATGAAGGTCCATCGTTGATAGATGATTCGACGTCAATGCTTGGATTATAAATGTTTGGGTGGATAAATATTTCAAATTCCAATGGTACCTGCAACTTCATTGCAAATGCAAAATACCAATCAACCTGCTTAATTTATTCAAGGAGAGCCTCCCACTCTTGTTTCGAGCTTTAACTGAAGAGCGAACACAGTGCACTGAACTCTTGCACGAATGACCCCATTCAAACAACAAAACAACTGATGACACTACGTGTGTACTGGTTTTTAAACAGAATAACAGAATGAACATGAACGTATAAAAATTCATTCTATCTGATCTTATTATGTCTCGATAGGTAGCATGAGACCTGCGGAAATAAATATAAGCTATAAGAAGATCAACTGAATTTAAAAATATCGCAAAAGCTTACGTAGAGAGCACTGACCTCAAACGCTGTTCCATAGTTGAAATACACATACATAAATGTTCAAATAAAATTGTGTATTTTTCATCGTACGATATGTCACGTGACTAAAGTAAAATTGTTTCAGTGACTTCTTATCGAAGCAATTTATCTATCTATCATAGAGAAGAAACCTTGGATTCTGAAAATATTTGACAAGCCATTACGAAATAGGTCATTGAACTTCACATTTTTCTGACTTCTAATCATTTTTTCGAGCAAACTCCTCCAATTATTCGGAATTTTATCAATGAATGAAAGCTTGCATATTAGATGGAAGCTACTGACACGTCTCTTACCTGTTGTCTCCAAGCCTCGCAGACACTTTGATAAACTACAATCGATACTGCGGAAGTTGTGGTGCAATATTCTATCGAGTTGGACGAGTGAGACAGGTCTCGTCATCCAATGCAAATCCGTATGTGGATCATTGGCCCCTCAACGACCTCAATATATCATGGAATAAATCAAGACAATACACACAACTTGTCATTACGTTGATAACAGGTGTTGTGAAATTTACATGACGAAAGTTGTTAGATGAGAAAAATAGGAAAACAAAATTTGATGAATTTGTTGGAAAATGTTATGCAAGTTTGTTGAACCCTTGCATGATTGGATTGAATTACCCTGCGGATGGTACTAGTCCGCGTTAAAATGGGTCGATAGTACGCCATTTATAGGTACAAAGGAACAAGAAGTGTTTCAATTATGCGGAAAAGACTGAGTCGCATAAGGCAGCTATTTATATTCATTCATATTATTAATTTAGAACTTTTATTTTCAATTCAGACATTAATTAATACTTTGAAACGTGTAAGTTTGAATCCTTTATTAATGATATTGAAACAGCAAACAGCTAAAATTATCCGCAATTATCTCGCTTCAGTTTTATTTCAATCGAAGAATTATTTTCACCACTAAGTGATTCTCTCCATACAGTTGAATTGGAATGGTGAAAGTTTTTCATGATAATTCAAATTATACAAACTACTTTTACGTTCATTGATAGGTACTAGAATTTATGCAACATCCGCAGAAATCCTAGGTCTCTCGTTTCACCGGTGATCTAAAAATATCATTCAAGCTTAATTGCATAAACGGGCCCCTCACTTTGGGTGCATTAACCGCCATCACGCAACAAAAACAATTCAACAGTTTCGAAAAAGCAATAATACACTTAGTAAGAAGTTAAACTCATTCGATCAATTTCAAAGTTAAGCAAACGATGGAAAATTTTGAAATAACAAAATTTTGTAAATACTTGTTTCGAAAATACGTCAACGCACTTTATGCAACACTTTCCTGGGGGACTAATTCACCTCGTTATTTGTCTCACTTTATTCCTCGAATAATGTTGGCAAGCAAACTACCTGATCCAGTTAACCGAGCCAATAACATATACAAGTTGATAAATAAAGTCTAATTTTTTAAATTCGGTTTTAGCAAATTGAAAGCATACACGTAGTATTGGCCTAATTTTATTTTCGTATTTCGTAATATTGATAAATTTCGCCCGCCTAACAATTCTCTAATCTCTTGTTTTCCAATCAATTACGAGCGACTTGTTTTTCGGTGATTTGAGACACAAATTATTATTGAAGCTGATTGAATTCAATAATTCAAAACGTTAAGATTAGATAGCGTGATCTTAGTATCAGACTTTAATTATCATCCGCCATCGTTCATTCAACACTCAACACATGCAGCGGAACTATCCCATTACTTGTATCTACTTAATATGCTTCACTAGCTATATTGAAAAACGAGCGGCATAAACGATATTAGAAAGAGCCTGTTGCTTGATGAAATATTAATTGAACCATAGATGAGTGAAACTTTGTTGTATTTAATTTATCCGTTCATTTCCAATTACAATGGATTACCTCGTTTAGCAGGAAGGAGCAACAAAAACTTCTACACCAATTATTTTATAAGTGAAACATACGAGTTATGAAGAAGCTTTAGTTCTCCTCCCAGTTGAAAATTGCTCTGCATTTCTTCCGGGATTAATTAATACGGATGCAAGTGCGTCAGTGTAATTGGGTCGAGTGTAAATTCAACTGAATGGAGTTTACATTGAAGCTTCCATTGATGTCTTCCTTTTCAATACTTCTGCCTAGAGAACAATTGAAATGCTGATTCAGAATAGCAAAGGGAATTGAGGCGGAAGAAACAATTGTAAATTTTCATTAAATCGAAAAACGCGGAGTGAAGCAATCCAAGTAGATTCACGTAACAAATAAATCATCATCTATGAAGTCACCAGGAAATACTGGAAATCCTTGCGATAAAATTTATTGATGAATGATACAAATAAATGAATACACTGACTCTGTCACTTCAGTTCAGGTCTGAAGTCTCTTGGCATTATTGGTATATGACACTAGCAAATTAACCCGTGCCAATGAAGCTCACTTGAAAAAAATTAAAAACTCGAAAGGAAAAAGAAGATGAAAATACATATAATGTTGCTGAGGCGCTTCTTACTGTGTCATCAAATCAAAATTCTTGCCGTGAAGGACATTTGAAGTATTATGAAGGAGCTCATAATAAAAAATCTCAAAATTATTCACGCAATATACAGCAACATCATTCAACTATTCTTCGTGATGATAATAATGTTACACTATTTTTAGATTTATTTGTAAGCTCATTCAATTAATCTAATAAATTGCCAATTCTAACTGTTGATTCTTGTGCTCATGATTATAGTTGCGCGTATCCAAATTTAACTGCTGACACAATTTTTAATTTGGGAATGACGAAGAAAGCAATTTGCTGGGAAATTTAAATTGAATGAAAGTTTGATGACTCTGAGCCAGAGAGAATTACAGAAATTAAAATAAATTTAGATCTCTGACGTTCATGATTATTATCAGAAGCACATTCATGGTCAACTTCTTAGTTACGAAGTGAATGGCTCAACAAGAAACTTTGTCGGTGAAATAAAAGTAAGATGATGTCGTACTTCGCAAACGATATTTCTCAATTGCTCCATTCAATTTTCAATTTTTCCACTTAGATAAGGAGAAAAAAATCAAAATCCATCAAGAGTATCGTACAATTCAATTTTTACCACTGTAGCATCATAATGTCAATGTAGAATGGAATACCATGACGCAATTCATCGTGTGCAGTAGTTTATATAATGATGAAGTGGTGTAGTTGAAAAAAGAAGAGAATAACTGGGATTATAGGCAATTTTTTCATCTTCTTTTTTATTTCAACAATAACTGCGGATGTCTTCACTAATCTGATATCATTGGATGATAAAATAAACTGCAGTGAAACAAGTTTTATATAATATCAGATTTAAGAACAAGTCTGACGGATTTTTGATGGAAAAAAGCAGGACTCGTAAATTACGCTGATCTAATCTGATTTCTTTCGAATATTCTAGTCATT
Organism: Aleiodes sp. PSUC_FEM 10030003; assembly: GCA_018902275.1. NCBI lineage: Eukaryota > Metazoa > Arthropoda > Insecta > Hymenoptera > Braconidae > Aleiodes > Aleiodes sp. PSUC_FEM 10030003. The sequence continues at coordinate 12,314 of JABSMS010010671.1, forward strand.
TAATTATCATAACCGGAATTGGTAATATCAAAATTTTTGAAGATATTCCAATCAATTTTTTCGCTTCGTATGAATGATTTATCTTCATCGGAGCATTATTTTTCGAAGTGCAAAAAAATAACCAAAATTATGACGAAATTGCATCTATCTTCTGGCGATGGAGGAGAAAATGTTTCGTATCAATTAAATTTACTCAATTTCTTATATATCGTCGCCCTAGAGTGAAAAGGGCGTAAGTGCCATTTTTTGAAAATCTATGAAAATTGAATCTGCATTCATTTTTGCGTAAACATACTAACTTACGCCTTTTTATTATTCAGCAAGAAAAAATGGCACTTACGCCCTTTTGATTCTAGGGCGACGATATGAATATTCATAAGGTTTTAACAAAAGATCGTGCATCAATGTCAAAGTAAACGAAAATGAATTTGAAAGAAAAACAAAGAGGCTAAATAATGGAACGACAAAATGGTTCGCTGAGTCTTTCTGCGAATTAACACTGCCTCGTCCCAATTCCGCGATTCTATTTTCATCTCATCAAGCATCGGTTCGTCTCTCACCGCTCTACGTTCCTCCTGACATTTCTTCCCCTAATAAGTTTTTCAGGCACGTGTAGAGTTTATCGCAAAAATAATAATCTCTCAAAAAAAGAAAAATATGTCAAATCAGTTTGTTAATTTGGAAAAAAGTTCTTTGTTATATAATCTAACAGATTTATCATAACTCAAATACACGGTTAATCAATTTGCCCGAAAAATTGTTGAAGAGGTGATGTCAGAGAATGAACATATTTTCACGTGATTACAAAAGTGAATATTTACTGGTATAAATGAAAAATATTTTAGTATCAGTTATTATCAGTTTAATGTCTGGAGATATTATTTTTCCATTCAATTCAAAGAAATAAAACAATGCTCCTTTCACAATAAACATGTGAATTTTTTCGAAGAATATAATTGAAATAATAAGATAATTATTATCATGAATAAATAGATACTTAGTGATAAATGAATGAAAATTGTTTTTCGAAAATTCAAGACGCACAATTTTCAGAAAAACAAATTTAAAATCATTATTTGATGATTTTGCCGAACGAATCATTGAGGAATCGGAGCGGGAAACCAAGAAACTCATTATTCACGTGACATTTCAGCATCTCCTTAAGAAGCGTGACTCATAATTACAGTTCCTCAGCCTGTTCAAGTATTTCAACAACAATCAGTGAGTTATCCACTCACGAGCCCACACATGAAAATCATTCCTCTCCTTTCCCTGTCTCTTGACACTTGCGAAAATATTTGTTGGGCATTATAGCACAAGTCCATGACCCAAAACTGTCCATCACTCTTGTCGCCCGTGATGACGATAATGTGTGTACCAGTGTCTTCACCGAGTCCCTGTCAAATCGTCAATTAAATAAATTATTTAAAACTATTCATTGTAATGAAATCATCATTAACAACCATTGTTCCTCATTATATTCTCATAAAGAGTGTTTATATATTTTTTTCTCTGCGCCTTCGCAATCTGAATAAAAGTTTTCGATCATGTTGGCAATGTCAAAACCGATGATGAATGATAGTATAAGAATGAATTATAAATGTAATTTATTCAGCAGAGTGAAAAGCAAAAATTTTCAATGGTCACGAGAGAAATCGATTTGTATATTTGTCTTTGGGAGCGGCATAGAAAAGAAGGGAGTTAAAGATTAGAGAGAAAAGGAGTTTAAGTGAGAGCGGAAGGAAGTTTAATGTTTGTTGCTGAAATAAACACGATGTTTTTAAAATTATAAATGGGGACAAATTAAATTCATTGGACACACTTGTATAAGGGAAAGTTTTTAAATAATCGCAGCATCCCTCTAATATAATTTCACTGCTAATGATAATTACGAACAGCAGTTATTTTTCCTTGTTACTCTCGAATGTGTTGATTTATGGGAAATATCTCTCTTCATCTGATCCTTGATAGTTTAAGATCCAACGAAATTAAAATCTCCATTCACCTTGTTTATTCATTATTCTACCTTTGTCGTTGAACAAAGATAAAATTAACGTGTTCATTATAGAAACTTTCTTCGTTTATTTATCGCTACAAGTACTCGTGAAAAGACATTTTGTTCAAGTTGATGTTGAAAATAATTCAACGTGAGATACTTGATGATATCAAAACAGTTGCATTCAGGGAAGTCGTGGCGAGATTTTTTATTCATTTTTCGCTGATAGTATCAGCGATTCCTTACAAGAGAAATCATGATCTATGGCTCTTGTAATATATGAACTGCAAATAATTTCACAAACTTATTCATATACACGAATTTTCAAGATTTCTACATTTCAAATTTATCATTTGTATTAAAAAAAAAAATTATCATTCGTGATATTCAGAATGATGAAGTAAATTAATGTTTATTCATTTTTATTTGCAGTTGTTTATTGTGATTACACGGCTTCAGGCAGATCACTACAATTCCTTGAGGAATACATAACTAAAGAGGTGTTACCATGCCTTGGAGATACACGTGCATCAACATCTATCTGCAGTCTTCAGTCATCACTCTTCAGGTAAACTCAGTTACAATTTCTCATTTGGTTGAAAAATTCGAGATAAGCGCAGGTCATGCTCTTCATTCCGTGGTTTCGAATCTAACAAATTGCATTGAGGCGAAGGGAAAGAAAGATGGAATTGCGCCTGCTCATACGGAATTATCCCTCTCTTTGTTCGTCTTTCTCTTTCTCTGATGTAGGGCACCAGAGACAACGCTATATAGCTTCTTCTCACTGGGTATTCTCCAGATCAATATCCCAACTCCGCACCTACTGCGTCACACTGTGAGTCAAATTTGAAGGAAGGTTTTTGGTTGCTGACAATTTCGTTTGCACAAACATTTTTTGAAAAAAAAAATCAGGAAATAATATCGCGATAGGAAAAATGTCATGATGGAAAAATCTCAATTATTATTATCAATTATTGTTATCATTTTACTCAAGATATTATAGTTTGAGATCATTTTGTTAGGAGAGGTTATGAGATGAAATATAATCCCAAAGATGTTTTAATCCGAGAACAAACAGTTGTCACCAGTATTTTTTGGTTGAGCGAGTCAACTTTTTCTGCATCGTTAGATGAAAATTGAAATTCCATGGAAAATCTGATGGTCATTTTCATGAGCGTGACATTTAAATTGTTTTGATGGGAAGATGATTATGAAATTTTTAGTTTTAGGTAAAATTCAAGGGAATTCATGTCTCAAGGAGAAATGAATGCAGAAATTTCATCACTTTCTTGAATTTTCAAATGAACCCATGTTGAGAATCAAAATGAATCAAATTTCATTTTCCCCTGAATTTTTCCTGATCAACAGAATTTTTACGGAATAATTTAACTGGAATTTACAACTTTCATCAATGTTTTGATGAAATTGTTTGAAAATCAATGGGAAACTTGAAATGTTTTAGAGACAAAGACAGTTGTCACGAGATTTTTTTTGGTTAAGCATGACAACTTTTCCTATGTGGCTTATAATTATCGATTCACGTCAGTCACCATTTTTTTATTTAACTTCGATAAACGTGATGATTTTTTCGCTTGAAACTCTCCAATTATCGAATTACCAATTTGCAAAGTATCGATAACATCACCAAAATGCCCACAATTTTTTCCCCGTGGCTTCGTTTTTCTTCGATATCGATTATTATCGTCGAGTAATGCAATAATCATGAGAAATTACCGTGTAATTTTATAATATAGAGAAGAAACTATTTGAAATTTTTTAATGAACCTTGCATGAGTATTTCCGTTGATTTTATTTTTCTCCATTCTTTTTATATCGATCTGTACGTAAACACGACGTGATTATTGTTCGTTGTTCCAGGACTCTCGCTTTCACCGGACCTCTCGGGCTGTTAGAACAGATTCACGATTGAAAGTACCTCGTTTAGATAATTCGTTTGACTCTCGTGTTTATTTGTGTCTCTGTTTTTTTTTCGCTAGTAAATGTGTATCAGATGATTTTTAGTTGGATTGGAAACATGCGACGTTTGATTAGATTCTACGGTTACGGTCTAAAAAGCATTTGATTCAAACTCATTTTGAAGGATAAAAGTAGAAAATATTTTTGAGATTTTTCGATATTCGACTTTTCTTGGTTCGAAAGCAAAGAACTTAAAAATTTTCGCTCTCTCTCAAATTTCTCTGATTCTAATAAAATCGATAGGAAATGATTCCTTTCAGGAAAATCCACGAAAAAATTTATTTACGATACCTTCCCGGAAAAACGTCGAGAAAAATCTAAGCTTTCGATTTCTCCTTCATTTTAATATTTGAAGGACTAAAATTCGTTTCTGACGCAATTTTCCACCTTTAGAGTTTCATTCTATTCTCCACTCATTAATATCCTTGCCTCAGTTTTTCAATATTTATGCTCACAGAGAATTACATGTTGCACCATTCAATGAGTTTAGCCTTCTTCATGCACTAATGTGTGTCACTTTCATCAGTACGTAATAAAAAAACACACAACCAATTCGATGCTGCACCCTTCTCCAACAGAGGTATATACCCACAAACATATACACGTGGTTTCCGGGAAAGCGTGCATAATTAATTTTCTTATGGCGCTTGGCCATACCACAAGGCTAAAGCCACCCACCCTTTACTCAACTACAATTGCAACTAAATGCGACACAACGAATTCCTCAAATCTTCTCTCCCTGCCAGCTCATACCCAATCGATCAGATCGTGACGAGCTGTGTTAAAATTTCTTTAATTCACGTAACTTCACGGAAAAATCAATTTTTCGATAGGCCGTTATTTACGAGGCCTTAAAAATTCAGTATTCCTCCTTTTATTTTCCTTATTAACTGAGCATAAAGAGACTCGAGGACGGTCTTATTATGCAGGTGTTGCGTTTTCTTAACCAGGGGAACGAAAAAAGCGGAATAACTTCCCGGAACTTTAGTTACCCACTGCAGCGGAGAATTATTTGGGTCAGGGTGGTGTTTATTCAACGAAACGGGTTGGATCCAGTCAATTAAATTTTATTTGCATGAAGTTGAATAAAATTTAATGCACTTATATGTCATCCCCTTTCACTTAATCTTCAATCAGAATGATGACTATTTACATTTTAATGAAATTACAAAATCTCAGTTAATGATAATTGACGCATGGAAAACTTGATCTATGAATTAATTAATTAATCTCCAACCGCGTTGACTCTGGCGGAATGTTTTTTTTAACTTTTTATTTTCGGGAAGCGTTAAAGTCTTTCAGGAACAGGAAATTTAGCATACCAATGAATCTAATAGACTATAAAATGCAATTCAAGCGCCCGTTTGAGAATAGAAAGTTAGGAAGGAAAGTCTTGCATTGCCACGGCTCATCGTGCAAATGTCGACCGTGCTGCACGATAATACGTCGATATTTTAAAATCCCTCTCCCCACTATTATATTGTAAATAAGTGAATAAAGAGGGAATAGAAAATTCAAATCAGTTAAAAATGGAGAAACTGGAGAATGAAGATCACATTCGGAAATGTAAAATATCACTTGCAATTTAATTTCCTTTTATTTATTTTTATGCAAATAATATCATAAATTATTTATCGAGTACTGAGATGAGAATTACCAGAGCAAGGCACTTCACTTGGTTAATACCCATTCCCCATTGCTCCAAGAATAACCTTCTACCGCCGGATGTGATTTTCCTTCGTACCCAACACACAAAACATAGTATCAACGAAACTTAATTTCTTCGAATGACCAGAAAGTGTCTTTAAATATCCGTAATAACAGATCATTAAAATCCGGAAGTAATTAACTCTCTGCTGACGAAAATAAAGGAGCGTAAAAATATAGAGCGAAGGTTTTAAAAAAAACTTTTGAGGCAAGAATTGAAAATGGAAGAAAAGAAAATTGAGGTAAACAAGTTGAATTTCACGAGCCTCAGTGTAATTCCGCGGCTAAATATTTCACAGTGACACCGGATCCATGGAATCCGAGGATGGTAGGCAAACTGTATTAAAGGTATTTTTTTTTATTTAACTTAAATGTAATTCAATGCCAAAAGTTGCTGCAGTCATTAGAACGTTGAAAATAAAAGCCGTGTGAAATTGAAATACGCAAAAATCCTCAAGAAGATAAATAAAGTAAATCCTCAAAACCTAAATAAGTTTCAGGACAAAGCAATAATTATTTCGTTATTCTTTTTGTGTCCCGATTTTTTCAACATCCATGTGGTCATAATAAAATTCCGAGACACAGTCTCTCACCATTAAAAAGCAGTAGATGGCTAAAAATAATAATTACCAGACGTGTTATAAAAAGAAGCCACCGACAAAGACCGGAAGATAATAAACGCTGAAGAAAGTACTTGGATAAAAATATCATATCGTTATTATATTTTATTGCTTGAATCGTGTAGAACAATTTTATTTTAATTACTTTGTCCTCACAATTCAATAAGCATGAGTCAATAATGCGTTCGAAGACCTGATGTCCTTGTTTGTAAACGAGGCCGAAAATAATAAATTACACTGTGGGAGTAAGAACACATCGGAGATGCAATGGATGCTTGTGATCTTTCAGACTCTTGCATGACCTAGACAACAAAAAGTCATCTGAAACCAAGAATTTCTCATTTATCAAGCAAATCCGACCACTCCTCTCGAAAATGATACGTAATTCCAGTAATAAGAATAGATGTTCCTTTGAACTTAAGAATCCACTTTGAATTCTTTGAAAATCTCAGAAAACAAGGTATCGTGTAACTTTACAAGAAGTTCAATGTGGGGAAAGAAAGAGTTTCAAGGGATTTGAGATAAATGTCACAGTGTCATTGGATATAATGTTCTCCCAAGGCTTAGCTTCAGTTTGCAGCCACTTGCACGCCCTTGTTTCTAGTCTCAATTCTAAATTGAAAAGTGGACGCTGACACTTCAGGATATCACATTTATTTTGAATGTTCGCAGAATTAAAGTGGAATGAAAGAATAGGAAAATAATAAGGCGATTATGCCGCAACTTAATTACTTTGAAAATTGCACAACGATCCCTGACGCAATAAAAGTTGAATGCATTCATCGACATTGCACTTGAAGTTGAAATACCACAGGAAACGCCTTCAACGATTACAAATTTATCTGTCTGTCACACCCAAGTCTACAAATCATATGGCAATGTAATATATTCCTTTGTATCTTTACTATCTCACAGTTTGCCCGGGGAGCATAAATGTTATTTGCACATTTCTTCGTCTCCTTTTTTTACACATTCTTTTGAGTTATTAAAAAATAAGAGGAGGGAAGAATGAAGTACAAAGGCGTTGATTAAAAGCCGCGTTTCGTTTTTCTCTCATCTTTTAATTCTTCTAAAAAAACTCAAGGACTGACATATTCAAGGCTGAGTGTATCGTCTCTCCCTGGTGACATTCTATTTCCAATTTATTCGAGTTCACCCTACGGTATCAAGGCTCCAATTTATTCACCTTGAGGCTGCTCTCATAGGTCTAGCACTTTTTTTTAATCTATAATTTATGGATTATTCGTTGCTCAAGTATTTGCCTCATTCTTTCGCCCCAATGTTTGGAAATATCTCAGAGTCTATTGGCGATACGGAATTTTTCACGGAAACATTACTTTAAGTCTCATTCACCTCTACAGAAATGTCCGTGAAAACTTTGCTATCATACTTTTGGAGGAATTGAAAATTCAATATCTATATGTACATTCAATTTCGAAACCGCAATTTCAGTTCTCGTTAAGACAGAATTGTAGAAATTGATTTTAACGACCGTATTGGTTTTCTTTATTCACTTTCGTGACATCACTATTTGTAAATGGCTTTATTGGTCAGGAAATCGTTGAATGGTAATAGATCTTTACCCGGTGTACACAGAGAAAAAAAAATCTTCTGGGAAGAAAATTCATTGGTAACAAAATTTTCATTCGCAATTTCTATATCTATATATATCGAAATTTTCTGGAGCGATGTAAATTTTCTACATCCACGAGATACGTCCCGGATAAATCGAATAATCCCCAGCTCTGTCCGCGTAAATACCACACAGTGTCTACTTCGAATTAGGTCAAATAAACTGGGAATCCACAGTTACAGACCAAAACAAACATGAAGGGACACAATTGTGCCCCAGTTATTGAGAATACATCGGTTTACTAGAGCAATAACGGGTCCATAACACAACTACACTCCCCTATGTATTCAACTTCCCGTAAAGTTTACATCTATTCCAGCCACAGAGAGTCGCCGACTGGTTTCCTACAGCACAACTTAAATCGAAGTCAGTGGGTTTTTCGTATTTGCCAGAAAGTACCGTAACTCCCAATACTATCTAACCATGTGAGAACGGCCGTCTCAAAGTGTCTAGACGCTTGCACTCTGTAATTTAATGCTCGCCACACATAAATTCTGAAAATCTCCTGAATTCTTTCACAATGAATTCCTCTCCGCGTATTTTATATTCCAAATTTAATTCTCAAGGAATGAGCAAAAAATCGCGAATATTCTGCGGTCCTTTTAAGGCTTGGATCCCGTTTTCATTCTACTGCTCCTTAAAAAAAATCAACAGAGAGAGAGATGAAGAAAAAAACTCAAAAGATCTGTACCGTGTGTGTTACAGGCACGAGGCCAGAGACATCGTACGACATGCAGTAGGGGCAGGGGAGCAGGACGCTGTACTCTTTACGGGTCACGGTACCGATGATGCCCTGCGCACTCTTCTCCGTCATCTTGACCTCCCTGGGAGGCCAATGATCGTATTTGTTGGGCCATTTGAGCATCATGCCAACTTGCGACCCTGGCGAGAACACGGATCCAAGGTATTTCATTATTATTATCTCATTAAGTTAAATTTTTTTAAATATTTATTCATTTGATGACACAATCTAACAAATGAACATAATTTATTGTTCTTCTTCCGATTGAATTAACGTATTTCATCATTGTTGTAATTAATTATTATTACTTATCGAGAAGTTTCCAAAATCATGAGTAAACATATTTGCATTGTGAAAGAATGAAATTCTTCAATAAAATCATTTATTCAACTCAAAATAATTGAATATTTGCGCAAGATAATAGTGGGTCATTGATGCTCGTTTGTAACAAGATAGTAAAAGTCAAAGTCCTATGGAAATTAGCCAAAAACTTTTATTGGATTTAAACTTGGTGAAACACATAGGGAGAAAGAGAGAGAGGTGCAAATAATCGTGCTTGATACTGAGCCAGAAGTTTACGACGATTTGCCATCAATTTTTGGCAATGCTTCAAGCTCTGTTTTAAATTCTTATGACCAAGAGGAGGTTACTAAAAAAACTGAGAACATAGAGAAGGTTTTTTTTGTATTTCAACACCTCAATCTGTCATGATTAGAATCCGGAACTGTTAAATTTCGAAATGTAATGAATTTCTGTATTTATTGAAGTTTTCGGGGCTATTCATACAATTGATGGTTAGAGATTGTATTATAGGGAGATAGGTGAATTTTTATGAGAATTATATTTTTCTTTAATTGAAGAAAATTCTCTTTTGATTGCGATGTTGTATGTTTGATAAACAAAGACAATTGATGAAAAAGAAGATTTTGAAAAAAATAGAGAATTGATAAATTTGAACAAGAACTTTATCATTTCGGAAGAATACCATTTTCTTTGTAGCATATTACTTCAAATTATGCGCAGTCTTGAATTTTTGCGTTTTATTAGTTTATTAGTCAATTTCTACAGTTTTTTGGCAATTTCAGGAATATTCTTTTAATATAGGACTATTTTGAAGATTTAGGTTTTTTACTTTATCGCTGAAATAATTGGAGAATTGTTCAAATAAGAAATTTTCCATCAATGCCAAAGAATTTTATTTACCAAATTTTCAAGAAGGTCCAAAATTTTTAAATTATGCAAAATCTCAGAAAATGAAAAAAAAAGTTGTGTACATACTGTTGAAAAGAATAAAAATTTAATATCAATATATAAATTTAATTTTAACATCTCAATTTTAATCCCAGTTGAGACACACTTATCTTTAAAATTTCATTTTTCATAAGAAATCCAAGAGAAATATGATATTTAATATTCAACAAGTATTGATATTTCAACAAGCAATCTGAATTCGCAAACACGATCGAAAAATTAAATAATATGTAACTTGAATTTTCCATTGATCGAAAATTCAATGCAAGGCCTTGAATTTTGATGAATTGCCTAAAATTTCATTTATCCACTGAATAATCTATCACTTCATACCTATACAAAAAATCACAATTTAAAGAGAATTTCACCAATAATTCACGATGAAATTTCAAGTCAACCGAAGTTTCTTGAATATTTCAATATTTCTGCAATATTTCAATATTAATTCCGCAACAATTTAGTTCTGTCTTCATAACCTTCTGAAATCAGCATTTTGGCACATACGACCTTCTGCTTTTAGACCCCCGCTATACAACAGAATGAAACTCCTTAGAATAGAATAGAATTATTTTGTTTCGCCTCTCCGCAATTGAATCATCAATTTAAAGAATGAAAAAAACCCAGCTAAATCCTCTGACGTCTAAAGCTTCATTGATTCAAAACGTTAATTTCAACAATTGATTTCGATACTACAACTAACCCACTTAAATTACGCAACTGAAATAAACACCGACGATCACAGAGTTGATTTATTATCCTTGACATTAACAAGCCATAAAACGTATCCTTTCACTCCCCGGGGTTCTTGCCCGCTCTTTATTTCGCAAATAATAATTAACTAATGGAATTTTTTTCTCCTTCATCCAAAGGTGGTGAGAATTGGAGAGACGAAGGAGGGCTTTTTGGATTTGAATGATCTCGAGAAGAAACTGTCAGAATCAGGAACATCGGATGGTGTAATGATCGGTTGCTTCAGTGCTGCAAGCTGCATAACCGGTGTACTCGCTGATGATGTTGCTACAACACTCCTCCTACATCAATATGGAGCACTAAGTGTTTGGGATTACACATCAGCTGGTAAGTACGATGAATCATTCGTGTAAAAATAGACCTGCGGAAAATTTATAACGAAGAATAATGAAACAACAATGAACGCAGTGTGCAGAAAATAATTTAAATTGTTAGTAATTGAATTTTCCGATTTTTAATCAATGACGAAGACACAAGATGGCCGCCATGACTGGAGACATGTCATATTGAATATCGGTGTTCATTTATCGCGAAAATTAATGTTTGGTTGATGATAGAAGAGAATGTGCAATTTTCTTCATATTTTATATGTAATTTTATTCAAATTGCTTCAATTCATACAAAAAATAATGCTTCAAGTTTCGAGTTCAATAAAAAAAAAAGTTTCGAGTTGAATTTCTTTTGATTTTCTTAATTTGTATGAAGGGGCAACGGAGGGCCCTGTATGTGTTGAATTTTCAAATTAATTGTTCGATGACATTTATTAGAATTTTCATAATACAGGAGTGTCAATGATTGGGGAATATAATGGAAAAGTCGATCCTACTTTTATTTCATAAAAAAATTCATAAATATCGCTAAACAATGAGTTTGAAAATTCGTAACTTACTCAGTCCTTCATCACCCATTAAAGACATGAGATGGAAATAAGTCCTGAGCGAATCCTAATTACTATTTCTCAATAATTGTACTCGAGAATACTCCTTTTTTTTCATATTGTGGAAGGTTCCACTAAAATAGATATTCATCTCGAATTTGAAGTGTTTTACTCCTACCACCGCAATTTCCAAGTGTTATTCCGAATATCGCATAAACGGTACGGCACAAAATTCCTCAAAAAATCTGAAAAATGTCCAAGAACAAATATTTTTCAAGTACCAATGGCACAAATATTTGATTGTTTTTACCACTAGTTTTTTCTCAGTGCACTAAAAAAATGGACCTTAACAGTAAAAATCAAGTCCTGGATAATCCCTGAATGCTGCCATATTTGTTGATCTACTCATTACTTCATGACGGCCGTCATTGATTATCATTAACTAATTATTCAGAAATCCTTTAAATTATTGTTCACAAAATATAAATATTCTACTACAATTCAAATGCCTATTTTTCTCTCTCCATCATCGTGAAACTCGTAGTCAGCCAGAGGTCACCTTGTATTTACGTCTCTCTTTAATTTCATTCTTTCAGCGCCATTTGTGCAAATGGATATGAATCCCCATGTACCAGGCGTGGGCGAGACTGCGGCGCACAAGGACGTAATAATATTCAGTGGCCACAAGTTTGTAGGTGGCGCACAATCGCCCAGCGTCCTTGTTATCAAGAGTTCATTACTAACCGATGACATTGTGACTGAGGACATGAGGGATTTACATCGTTATCACAGAGATCCTGAATTAAGAGGAGAGAGTGGTACAGCTGGTGTTGTTGAAACAATAAGATGCGGATTAGCTGTACAACTAAAAGAGAATGTCACGCCACAAGCTATAGTTGCTAGACAAGATAAAATCAGCAAGTGAGTACTAAGAACTTTGATTTTTCTATTTATTTTTTATTACTCGTTTGCTTTTGTCGAGAGCATAATTCATCGAACATCAGTGCTTATTATAGCTCTGTGCTATCTCGGAGATTCATTGTTCCGTATCTTATCGTTAGATTTCTTAGATACGAGACCTCTTGTGTATTTACGTTTACAAGCATGATGCGGACTCGTGATTCTTCAGTTGATTCTCTCTTTTTCTCTCGGTTTTTACATCGTTTTCGGATCAGGTAACGTCTGACCTTGACCATCAAACTGGTTAATCAACTGAGCCCGTGGGTGATAGTAAACTGCCTTTGAGAAACAATGATTTTCGACCTTCAAATATTATTTCTCATTTCTTTGTTATTTAAAAATCTTGGATGAATGTCATCGTTTCGTTTATCTTCTTTGTAGCTTCATTCAAATGTGAAACCGAAGACACTGAGTTTATTGTTCTTAAGCAAATTCTATTAACATTAATGTGATTAACGATGGTAATTGTTCATTTGACCTGGTCATAAGTGAATTGATGCGTCATCGCAATTTCTTTATTCGCCTTTATCAACAAAAAAAAGTGAAAAAAGAGAAGCAAACGTGGATGACCTCGACCTCAGCGCATGAACTGAGAATAAATATTTTTCTAGTTTTTATTATTCGTTATCATCAGCTTGGCAAACTCACAACGCTTCTTAATTAATATCACATAATTTGAACGTGATACTCGTTTAATAACTATGACGTTATTCATTATTTACATCAAGATGAATCTAAATGTTTGGTATTCTTTTCCTGTTTTCTTTCAGACAAGTGCTGGCACATGTACGTACGATACCGGAATTGATTTTACTTGGTAGTTCATCTCAGAATATAAAGAGACTGCCGATATTTTCATTTATGGTGAGACATCCACGTGGTACGTTTCTTCATCATAATTTCGTTTGTGCTATATTGAATGATGTCTTTGGGATACAAGCACGAGGTGGATGCGCTTGCGCCGGTCGATATGCCCACCATCTCATGGGAATTGACACTGACCTTGCACGAAAATACGAGGAAGTCCTTGCTGAGAGGTATTGAATTATTTCATTGAAGCGTTCTTAGAAAAACCGGAGATAAATTTAGTAATTGTTCGTTCGCAAATATCTTTGAAACGCATGGCTTTAGAGGAAAATGGAACGAGACGTTTTTTATAGAGAATCTTATACTCTATAAAAATAGATGTCTCGATAAATTCTAAACCACACCTTTTATTTTTTACTCATTTTCTTTTTCATGAACGATTGAATATTGATGATGCTAATTATTAAATTTCAGTAATGAAGAAAATTGCGGAAGAGATGAATGCAATGCCGAAGCTCTCCGTCCAGGCTTTGCGCGTCTCTCTCTCCCGTACTTCATGTCCGAGGCAGAACTGGCGTTTGTCCTTGAAGCCTTGAAAATGGTGGCGACAGAGGGCTGGAAACTTCTGCCCCAATATGTTCTGAATCCCGACACGGGCGAATGGCGTCACCACACGAATTCTGTATTCAAAGAACGGAAGTGGCTGGGATCGATTAGATACACAGATGGCAAAATGGTTGCTTCAGAGAGACGTGTATCAGGAGCAGGCGGTATTTTTCCACAGAGCTGTGGTGATTGCCTTCAGACAGCGAGAAATATTTTCAATAGATCCCGCAAAATGGCGCAGAGATATCCTCTGCAGATTGATAGAAGCTTCAAATTTTCCGAGGCCGCCGAGAAGTTGAGATGGTTTATTTTGCCGGGTGAAGCACAGGATTTGTTGCTTGGCAATTCGCAGAATGTCAAGCAAGATCTGCCTTTCGATCCAATGTCAAGAAAGTGTCACGGTAAAGAGACGAGTAGTTCTAATGCAAATAGTTCAATGAGACGACTCAACAGTGATATTCCACGTTCGACTAATCAACCAGGATCAATAACGTCTTCCCCTCGTCATCACAGTTTGCCAGCTCTCTCAATAGTAAGACAGAGCAGCCAACGTGCTGACGATAATTCTGATGATTCCCTGATTATCATAGAAAGCACCGACAGCAATGACGGTTCATCCCCCAGAATGAAAAAGTCCTACCAAAAAAGTAAATCAGATGAATTATCAAGCTGTTCATCGCGTCCTGAATCACCAGTACCAACTGTTAAATTCGCCGTTGGTGAGGTTGTAACGTCATCTGTATTACTTGGAACGACTCCAGCAGCCACGAGAATATTGACACAACAACACTCAATGCCAACCGATGATGATCCCCCGAGAATTGGTAGAGCTAGATGCAATTCACTCGGTAGTTCAGCAACAGGAAAAACATTGCCAGTGCCAATTCCATTGAGTCCACAGACACTAGCAAGTTTGGGGCTTGGCAATTCATCTGGTAGTAGTAGAAATCACAGGAACTGCAGATGCAGCAGTCGCGCTGAATTGTCCTCGTCCTTGGAATTCGATGCAACCGCTGAGAGTCCCAACAGATCTCCACTTTCTTCGGCAAACTCCTCGCCCACTTCATCATCCTCACCGTCTCCGCATCCTTACGGCTACTCGTCCCTCACGTCCCATCATCCGCCTAATCATCACCAGCAACACGGGCACAACGGTGAAGTTGTGGCACAGAAATTGGGAAGATCATCACCGATTCTGTCGAGCCTCAGTCAAAGCTCCGAGGACGATCTCCGTGCGTACTTGAAGGAAGTTACGAAGGAACTTGCTACTGAAATTAAGTCAGAAATTAGAGAAGTCATTTCTAAAGTTGATGATGTATTGTCGGAGAGCAATTCATCGGATGTTGGAACACCGCAGCATCATTCACAGAGAGTATCATCAAGCAGTGACAGAAGTCACAGAGACGATTCATTTTCGGCGAGTGAAATTGCCGAGTACCTGATGGAATTTTCGAAGGAAATGGCGAGCGAAGTTAAATCTGAAATTAGGTAAGGATATAAAAAGTATTGCTTCCCTCTGCCTCGGCTTGCCTGAGAAACTAATATTCTCTTTCATCAACTACCTCATATTAAATTGAATATTTAATTCCTATGGACAGGTGTATGGTGAATGCGGTAGACGGTCTAGGTAGATACTCACCAGATCCAACGTCAACGCCATCAACGAATTCACCTGGTTGCAAAACCCCGGAGAGGCGTTCAACTGAATCACCCCAGACACCTCAGAAAATAGCGAAGGCTGCCAAATTAAATGAACTACTACAATCACAACAAGAGAGTAAGATGTCTAGTGAGTGTTCATCTGACGAGACTGTAATATACGTAATTGGTCCACGTGCAGCTGCTAATGTTAATCACGAGAGAGCAGCCAAAACATCTGACGAAGAGGAAGACAACAATCTTAAACAATCTAAAAAATCAATAAATCAATCGTCAACTAAGGGAACTAAGACATTGCCAGAAATCTATTCGGCTATTAATTCAGTAAGTTCACAGGACAGTGGTATTAATTTATCATTTCACGACAATGACATGAGAACAACTGATTTAGGTAGAAGTAGCTCGAGTAGTAGTGGTAGTAGTGCTGAATCATGTGGTGTTAATTTTATAAAAAAATGTAGGAATCCAACGAGTAACGGTAGAAAGAGAGATAGGGATGACAAATTGCCCAATGATTTATCCGAGGATGAGAATGTTAGAGAGGATGTCTCGTTGTCCGACGATGATGTTCCGTTGGAAAAGGGCGAAAGCGGAGAGGGTGGCCTCTTGCAATGGTACAGTCCGTCGAGAAGCATGTGGAAGCCGACGGTCGAGGCCATTCACGAGTACGATATGATAAAGGATAAGGACAGAGTCCTTGTTTGTCTTCCAGTGTCTACAGTTGGTATGGGTGTTGCAGTTGGTAACTACTCGCTCGCTTTACTGCATACCCTACATCAGTATCAATTCTACATAAAATCGAAGAACATTAATTTTGAGATTGGAACAGTTACAATTAACTCGGGCAGTACTTATGATCCAATTGAGACAATGAGTTATCTCAAGAAACTTGACATACCTTATTATTATGAAGAGGCTGATGAGCAAGTAGAATTGATTAATTCTGATAAATTAACACCTGGTAGCAGTGATTATTCGGGTGAAGCATGCAATTTATGCGGACGAGTTGATGATATTACGCGGAAAAGGTTGTACTCGGTTGCCAAACGTTACGGTTACAATGTTCTTGCACTTGGACAACATCTTGATGATCTGGCTGATGACTTCCTGTCGTCGCTATTTTGTACTGGTAAACTCAAAACAATGAAGGCACATTACTACGTTAAGGAGAACGATCTCAGGGTGATTAGGCCCTTTGTTTATGTTAGGGAGAGAGCTCTCCGGCAATTTACGGAGGACAAAAAATTGCCGATGCTTAGAATAAAGTGCGAAGCTTGTGAAGATAGTGCAGTCAATAAGTTACAGAGGAATAAAGAATTATTGGCACATCAGGAGAGGTCGTATCCACGCTTGTATTGGTCATTGAGAACTGCACTCAAACCGTTGATACTCGCCAAAAATTCTGCACAAAGTTGCAATAATTTGGCGATGAGGCAGAGGCAGAAGATTAAGAGCAAGAATTTACAAGCTGCGTTACCAATTCTTGCAACTTCACAAGAATTAGGAGACAGTGGGAGTGATGATGATGAGCAGATTATATGAGATAATTTATTGACGACTGGACGTCGTCATTGGAAAATCACGAATCTGCGGGATAACGCACAGAAAATAAGCAATGCTTACGAGCGTTTTGCTTGAATGAGACTACGTTAATGATAAATTGTGTGTAAATCATTACGCATAATTGGTAGATCTTTTATTTGGAGTTAATGAAATAATTTAAATGTGAAATTCGATGTTTCGAATGTTTGCGTAAACGTGATATTGACAATTTTTATTTTGAAAAATTGTTACCGGCATTTTTTTCGCGTTCTTTAAGTAGAAAAAAATGCCTCAAGTGATTTTTGAATCGAGGAAAATGAACTTGATGAATTTAATGTGTTTACTGCAGTAAATCAATGATTCTGATGCTTTATTAATTTGAAATTAACTTTATTGAAATTAAATGTTTAATGTTAACCGATGAATTTATTGATTTTTTACAAAATTCTTTTTTATATTTTTGAGATTGATGAGGTCGATTTTTTAATCGTGATTCACTGCAGTTTTCTGTACTTATTGAAACATTAAACATTTACTATTGAAATAATGATTAAAGGAATAATTAAACTTTAATATATTCTGAAATTATATATTACATGATAATTATGAAGGATTTCAATGAGTAATGAATAATGTGTGGAATCTGAAGAAATATTAGACGAAGCTATTGAGCAACTTTGTACATATATGAATTTTTTTGGCTATGTTCCTTAAAAATATTTTTCATTTAATGTCGAAACGAAATAAAAATAACTGCATATTACTTGTGCAAGAATAGACTTAATGCTTAAAGTTTTAATAGATTTTATTATCAGTAGAAAATGAACGGGGACAGTATACAATTGAATAATGAAATTGTTCATATTCTATAAAATTAAATACAAACATAAAACATATTAAGATAAAGTATGTTGAATAAATGATGAAGCGTCTAATTTTTTAAAATTTGTACATAATTGACGTTTATTCATGATTCGTACTTACAATGGCTGTCTCCGTTCAATTTCATAAGTTGCGATTAATAAAATATGAGAAGAATGAATGAACAGTTGACCAGAAGTGAAAAAATTGATTGTGTTATGACAAAAATTTAAAAAAAATGATTATTTATGTAGTGAAGAGGTGAAATGAGATGAGTCGCTGCAATCTTGAGGAATATGTTGGAATTAACGAAGAAGATTTGAAAAAAAATTATGCATTTCTTATGGATTTGGAAAAACTTTCGGAAGATTGATTTTGAATCTGAATTAACTTATTTCGTTTCATCATTTCGCTTGTGAATTCTTCAAAACAATTGGCGTTTTCCTCGAGGACAATAATTTTAAGAGACTGCCTCGAAGACTAAAAATTTCTAATGGTTATTTAATACCGATTATTTGTATTAACCGTGTTGAATTGAAGAAAATTTGTAAATAAAATGCGGCATTGGAAAATTAATTAAGCTGAAAATTTTACAAGAGTGTTTGGAGGAATTACTTGAAACACTTTTGGTTGAGACTTTTCATTCTTCCTGAGGAGAATTTTTTTAGTTTAGGAAATAATTATGGTAATCGTTATGAATTTTGAGATGAAATGAGAAATAAAGTTATAATTCAGTGGAATATGAGAAATGATAATTTTCAATGTGAAATATTAGGAATATCAAGATGAACGAATGTACGTATGTAATAAAATTAAGATAACATTTTGAAAAATCAAAGATGACTTGGATGATCTTCATTGCATTTTGTAGATTAAGAATGATTTTATTGGAAGAAGGTGGGTTCATCAGAATGGAAGATCTGGAGGAGAAACATATTGAGGTCAAAAATCGGCAAGAGTTCGAGTTCTGATGAGACTATTTTCGGATCAATGGAAGGATCCATTGGCATACTGAATATTCGGTGAAGATAGTGATATTGACTTTTTTTGATAATTATTATGAGAATAATTAATGGAAGATATAACGGATATACGAATTTAAATGTATGAGAGCACGTCCAAGAAGGCAAAGCCTAAAAATGTAAGTAGAAACTTATAGAATATTTATGGTATATATTTTCTGAGAGTTAATATGCAGAAGCATATTGTTGAATATTGTAAAGATGTGTAATTTTATTTATGGCTAATAAAAACGAGCGTTTAAAATAGAAAATGTATTTATCTTTGAATCTTGAAAGGGTAAATATTAATTCATTGTAAGTTCATTAGAATTTCCCGAATTTTATAAATCATTTCAGAAAATTTCTCTGAACGACCCCAAAGGTGCCGTCATAACGAAACAATTTTCATCGCAACACTGCTCTTCTGCTATCGTTTACCGGTAAAAACGATTCTTATCTTCTCCTTTTGAACTTCTGCAGATTTCTCTCATCCATCAGCTCCCACGTGATTTCAATGTTCTATGAAATCCAATAATGTAAGGTTGAACGAATAGAAATAATGCCAATAAAATAACTTCACTTTTTATCATTGATTTATTTGAATTTTTAAAATATTTTGAAACACCGCATAATAGCTTCATCGTTAGCATTAACAATAGACTTTTTTCTTGTATATTTATTAATTTTTCATTTAATTTTGATCATTTGTGAGATAAATTTTCAATAGACGAAGTTGTTTTTTTAAATACAATATTGGAAAAATTGTTTCAAGACAATGAATTGTGTGATTTACACACACTATTGATTCTCAAAACAGTGAGAAGAATCTTGTGAACAGATCGTAATTCAAGCTTCTCTTCATCTTAATCACAATTAATTATTACTTTCTTACATTCATGAGTTCTGGAAATTTCGTTAAAGATCAACCAGAATAATTCAATTAATTCCCTAATTATCCAAGTTGATTTAAACTTCTTCAATATTCTCAGGAGATAAATTCATTCGGGGATATATTAATAT
>JABSMS010010682.1:0-13457 GCA_018902275.1 Aleiodes sp. PSUC_FEM 10030003
CTAGATGCAAAAAAGTCTCTTCGGCGGGGAAAAGTCACAAGTGGAACAAGGGACTTTTCCCGCTAGTATTTGTAAAAGGAAGGGCACTTTTATTTGTATCAAGATTAGTGATTAACCCGATTCGGTTATCGTGGGTCGCTCCAGATCCGAGAATTTCTTTGTTAATATCTGCGTTTTTGGGAAGTGAGGGTGTTCATGACGGAAAATACAATGTTTGTTTGAATCTTCCTATAATCTTGATGGTGTGTCCACAAAGTAGAAGTATTCAAGAGTGTTCAGGAATTTTATCAGATTTCTTTATCGCAAATTATGCGTTTTAACATGGCTCAAGTTCTTCAGCGACCCACGATAACCTGTCAGGTGCCGAAAGAAGCGATAACCTGGTGGGGTTAACTTCATGGGTGTAGATTATCTCGGAATGTATGGGAGATATAGAAATTTTGATGGGAACCTTTTTTATAGCTCTCTGTCTCCTCTGCAAGAAACATCTCTCGAGAAATTACCCTATTTTCCTTAGTTTCCGAGATATTTGCGGAAAACAGTCTTCGAACCAAAACAAAATTTCTTAGAAGACTCAATTGAAGTTTTCAGATCAGTTTTTATGTAATATCTCGAAAACTATGAGAGATAGCGAAAATTTTAGAGGAACCTTTTTTATAGCTCTGATTTTTCTCTACAAAAATTGTCCTATCTTCCTCCGGTATCGAGATATTCCACTTAAACTATGTACATCTCAAAGTGATAAATTATTTTCCTCTCCCATCTTTCTCTACGTAATTGTTGCCTTCTGGCATTGAATGAAAACACGTGGCTGATGTATGAAGACTAATTACGTGCTATCGCCATGTCGTTACATTGTATTTACATTCTCGATGGTCAAGGTCAGTGACATTATCGTAAATTTATTGAATGAGAATTCGATTGATTATTCTTGGTAAATTTCTGTTATTCACGATGTTTACATTAGGAACGAGCGAAAAAAAAATCATGAAAATTTCATCGGGATATTTCATTGAATTTTAATATTATTTTTTTAATAATGAAAATCATTACGATGCATGAAAAAATAGACATGAGTGGTCTTTTTATTGATTGAAAAAAATACAAGTGCATTTGTCGCATCAATTTTTTGAATTACAATTTACATTTTAAGTTTTTCCTGAACAAGTTCAGACAGTTTTAATGATCGTTTGCATAAGTATAACAATTATCTTCAGATCATGCAGATTCATGTGAAGCACGCGAGTTAATCGTTTCCTCAAAGAATAATCATCTAAAATCTGGGGAAAACAAAAATAAAAAAATTGACATTGTCAGTCATCCCTGTAAATACATGTCATTTATACTGCTTCTCCAACTATTTTTTTTTCTGTTTTTTTGTTACGCTTTATTTTCCTTCAACTCATCGTGCTATTAAAAATGATAAATATACAACAATTTTATTAATCACAGTTATGGATGAATAACAGGAGAGGATCGTTACGTAATGATAATAGCTCAGTGATTTGTTGTGATTTACAAACAAAAATAGATTTATTTGTTGTCATTTCAGTCTGAACTCTCGAGGAGCACTGAGGTACATTATTCATTTTTGAACATTTGACATCAATGAACAATTATTGAATTGTATTGAAAATATCTGAGAAACTAAGCGCAATAGAGAAATTTTAGTAGACAGTTTTTTGTAGAGGATAATCAAAAGTACAAAAAAGGCTCTCATAAAAAAATATTATATCTCCATTATTGTCCGAAATATTTGATGGAAAACTTGGCGGGGCATTTGAACAAGGTAACCAATTTCACTCGCCATCTTTCCTCAAATATCTTGGAAACTAAACGAGCTACGGAAATTTTGGTAGGAACCTTCTTTTTAGGTCTTTATTTTTCTACAAAAAAAGTATCTACATAAATTCTCGCATCTTATCTCCTGAGATATTTGAAGAAGAACTTCGTGGTGCAATTTGACAGTGGGATCGCCGATTTCACTCGCCAGTTTTTCTTAAATATCCCAGAAATTCAGCGAGATTGGAAAATTTTAATAGAAACCTTTTTTGTGGGGGAGAATCAGAGCTACAGCAAAAAATATTTACAAAAAAATTTGTATTCATTATTTTCCGAGATATTTACTCAAGAATTTGGCGGTGTAGTTGAACGAGATAATCGATTTCATTCACCAGTTTCCCTCGAATATCTCAGAAACTAAGCGCGATAGAGAAATTTTTGTAAAAATCTTCTGAATAGCTCTTCATTTTTTCTACAAATAAGGTCCTCATGAAAATTTCCATATCTCTGTTAATTCCGAGATATTTCCAACAAACTGATTTCGGAGTAGAATCAGTTCTCATTGAATATCTCGAACACTAAGTTGAATAAGATAGAGAAATTTTTGTTAGAAACTTTTCTGTTGCTCTTAATGTCCTCTCTCAAAAAGATCCTCACGAAAATTTCCGGATCTTCATTGCTTTGTGAGATATTTAATAAAGAACCTCGCGGTGCGTTCGAACTGTGAGATATCGAATTCCACTCGCCAGTTTCCTCCGGATATCTCCGAAACTAAGCGAGATAGAGAAATTTCTTCTTTCGCACATTCTTCTCTAGGAAAAAGACGAAAATTGATTTCGGAGAATAAATTAATTTTCTTCGATTCGCGAATTTCCTTCCAATTAATTTACTAATTAAAGGTCCGAAAAAATTGATTAGATCTATAAAGCTCCAAATATTTCCATTGATCAACATAATTAATAAAAATAAATTATTCCAGTAGAAAGTAAGTGCAGATGCACTTGCTCAAATAAATCGGGAAAATAGTTGGGGCGAAAGAATGATTTCGCGCGTAAATGATGTTGTATATTGTGAAAACGGGTGATGCGCGTGAGTCGGCGAACTCCAAGCAGTTGTGTGGCCCAAGGTGTGTCAAGTACGGCTTAAATTTGCCGCCAGAAAGTGGGGTGATATTTTCTGTCGGGGCTCTATTGATTTCTGTGTGTAATACGGGGGCCAGGTACAGTTCGTAGTGCATTTTTACTCAGAAAGCATACGTTGGCACAGAAACGTAACGTTGGGCACTAGAAAGATTGTTTAAAATTATTTTTTTGTTGTTTTCTAAATAAAATTTACGGGGTAAAGTCGTTGAAAAAAAAAGTGCAATGGTGATTCTTGTGTATAAAGGTATTACTTATTCTTCTAGTATTTTTCTTCAAATCTAGTATTTTTATGACTGTTTTATTACCGGCGAGGTGAAGCAGGAGAAAGAGGTGGAAAAATGAATGAAATCGATTGATAAAGTCGTTAAAATAATTAATAATTATGCTCTAATTATTATAATTAATTGCTTGCACACTTCGGAAATTCTGTCGATAAAAAAGTGATTATTTTAATGACATTTACGCGCAGTCTTTTGAGATTATTTCGGAATCTAACAGAGATAGGAAAAAATTTGTGGATAGCTTTTTTGTAGAGAAAAAATCGAGCTACGAAAAA
This sequence comes from Aleiodes sp. PSUC_FEM 10030003, assembly GCA_018902275.1. Lineage (NCBI taxonomy): Eukaryota > Metazoa > Arthropoda > Insecta > Hymenoptera > Braconidae > Aleiodes > Aleiodes sp. PSUC_FEM 10030003. Next base: position 3,481 of record JABSMS010010682.1, read on the forward strand.
GGTTTCTGTGAAGATTTCTCTATCTCGCTTAGATTCCGAGATACTCCCAAAAAACTAAAATCCTCTCACATCTTAGTTCGTTAAATCTTCTTTCCTCAATATCTCTGAATTCGAGAGAGATAGAGAAATATCGCTAATGATCATTTCTGTTGCTCTAACTCTCCCCTACAAAAAACATCATTAGTGAAAAATTTCCATCTTCAACCAATCCCGAGATAATTCAAATAAAAACTTCTGCGCTTCATTACTGAAGAAAAAATCCAGGATTAGTCGATTAACTTGTTATTCAAGTTCGAATCCATGATTTCAAAGTTCATTTATCGGCAAAAAATTAATGATATATATATATATAAATCGTGATGAAACAATACTTTTTTTAATAATAAGAAGTAGTAAACGATATCGCAAAACTATGAACTTTGACCATCATCGCCTGACACATGTTATATTTGTATTACCCCCGGTAAAATCGTCACTCATTTTAAATACAAAATATGTAGTTCATCGAGCATCACACTTCTCCTACGTGTTTCAAACTGTCAGGCCACCAGTATTGGAGGAAATAATTTTCTATACACTCATTGAAGCCGTAAATTCTCGAATCTATGAATTTTTCTAAACGACGAGGTTTTAATTACGTGGAATAATTCCGAGTTGATTGCTCATTAAATTTCGCTGGACGTGAACAATTCAATTGGTAATTAAGTTTTCTTTAGTGATTGTAATCAACGTAGAATGACTAATTGTCGCTGAATTAGTGCTAATACCTTTTCATTAATTCCTGTGATAAGATTTAGTGATAAATTACGTTAAATTCGGTTAAATGCTTAGATTAAATCATAAATGAAGGTTTTTTTACTCTAATTTTTACAGATAATATGTCGGCGGTACAGCCTCACCTATCGAACGGTCTCTTGAATGGATTCACCAGAGAGGACAAGGTTAGTCACCTCAAATAATTGTTTTTCATTAACTAATTTGTTTTTTGATGAGTTTGAGAGTTAATGAATTTGTAAAAAAAGTTTGCCATTATTTTTGATGATATCTCGAAAAGTATTGGGTTTAGGAGAAAAAGATGAGAAACCTTATTTATAGATCATTAAATTCTCTACAAAAAAGGTCTCTTGATGTTTTTTGCTAAACCCACTCGTCTAGGGGATATTTGCAGAATAATGTGCATAAATTTTCTCTTTTGGTTTGAAAAAAAACAAACTTCTGTTATTTTGCGAGTATCTCAAAAACCATTGGGTTTAGGGGAATTTATCAAGAGAACTGCCCTGCAGATCATTAAATTTCCTATAGAAAAATGTCTTGACATGTTTTGCTAAACCTGCTTGAGATATCCGCAAAATAATTTGGACGAGTTTCTTCATCTTTCATAAATATTGAAATTGAACAAAGGTTATTCTGCGAATATTTTAGAAACGGCGACATTTGAAGGGATTCATCGACCGTCTTTGTTTGTAGATCATTATATTCTCTACAAAAAATTTCTCTACATTTTCCGCTAAACCCATTCGTTCAGGAGATATTCACAGAATAATCCACATGAATTTTTTATCTCCTTTCAACTAAAAAATTAGTCTTCTAGTATTTTGCGAATATCTCAGAAACCATCGAGTTTAGGAAAATTTGATAAGAGACCTTTTTTATAGACCATTGAATTCCCTACAAAAAAAATCCCTTGATATTTTTCACTAAACTTAGTGGTTTTGGAGTTATTCTCGAAGTGAGATATATGAATTTTTTTATCCTTTCAATTCCAAAAATCACGTGTTCATTTCTTGCGAATATCTCGAAGCTATGAAATTAAAGAGAATTTATCAAGAGACCTTTTTTGATGATTATGAAATTTCCTACAAAAAAGGTTTCTTGACAACTTACGCTATACCTAATGGCTTCGAAGAGAATTGCAAGAGAATCCGGCTGAAATTTTTTAATTCTCATTTTATTCACTTCATTGTCCAATTAAACTCACTTCAGTTGATTATTGAATTTTGTGAAATTAGGAAGTAACCTTTTTTGTAGGTAACTCCATCGGAGAATGGAGTGGGGTATCTTCCATCCAGTCCGACAGGAAGAGAAGGTAATTGCCAATTTCTGAGTTCACTTCCGTTGCTCGAATCTGTTAAATTCTATGGAAATTAATTTTTCATTGATTCATTAGAATTTGATGAAGATTGATTGAATTTTACGGAATTTTCATTTCATGAAGTTTTATTAAATCTTTTTAATTTTAATAATTATCGACAAAATTAGGATATTATTATTTTTTAATGAAAACATTTCCATTGATTATTACCATTGCATAATATTAATTAATTACATTTGCAATTATCCAGGACCTGATCAGATACTCGCAACAGAAGCAGATACAACATGGGATGCAAATGGAAGAGTAAGAATCAAACATAATGTTGAAGCCGGGCCATTCGAGTATGTATCAGTGCCAGGTTTACTTATGCGAAGTGCAAAAAAATATGGCGATCAACAAGCACTTGTTTCACGTGCTGGACCCGACGGACGACGTAAAACATGGACCTACAGGTAGCTTCCGTCTCTTGATTAAAGAAAAACATTGATATCATTTTTTTGAAATGTAATTCAATAGTGAAGGAACGAGTTAGTCCCCTGACGGACCAGTGGTTCGGGCAAATGGAGTTGTCCATGCGGTCGACACTCAATTGATTGCTTATCGTTCAGGAAACTTGAAAAATGTGAAATTGATACAGGAGCCAACTGAAATGGAAAGTCAATCAATAAGAATAAATTGGAAAAAAAGACTCAAGTATTTTCTGATCGAAAGCCAGTCGATTCTTTGTTCATCGAAACACGATCATGAGGTCCGTCAGGGTCTCGGTATAGAATCGGTTTTCATCAAATAACTGATGAAGGCAGATTGAGAAATTTTTATGAGGATTTTTTAAAGGGCGTAAGAGCCATTTTTTTGAAAATCTACAAAAATTGAATCTACACTCATTTTTTCATAAGAATACTAACTTACGCCCTTCTATTATTCCGGGAAAAAATGGCACTTACGCCCTTTTGACTCTAGGACGACGATATGATTTTCGCCTCAAATTTCCCATGGCTAGCAACTGAAAAAGTAAAAATTCCCAAATTCCATCAATTTCATCACCTCAAAAAGATGATCTCATTCCATACTTTAATCGCTGAATCAGAAACATAATTTTTAATTCACGAAATGAATTTTTTTTCCTTTTAACGAATGAGAAATATTTCTAATTTATTTTCTTTTGCAGGGAGTATGAACAAGAGGTGAGGACTGTTGCTAAGGCATTTTTGAAATTGGGACTTGACAGATATCACACTGTTGCAATATTGGGATTCAACAGTCCCCAATGGTTCATTGCAGACATAGCTGCTATTTATGCTGGGTACCATTTTTTTCTTTATCTACGTTCAATATCTGAAAAAAAATCGAACGAAATTCTTAATTTGAATTTAAGGATATTTAGTCAAAACCATGAAATATTCCAGAAAATTTCAATTCTATTTTAATAATAGAGAAAGGGAATCTTTCACTAATTCTTTTTTTTTAATGATAAGGGAAAGAAATATTTCTCTTATTTAGTTCCATGCCTTAGCTTTTAGTCTGGTCATCAGACTCAAAGTATTTTGTTACATTGCCTTTGAGTCTTTAAAAAAATTCTGAAGTGATTAAGCCAAAGAAACCTCAATTTGAAGGTGATTCCCATGAGAACCTATGTATAAGAAAAATTTCGATTATTTAAATTCTTGAAAGTTATAACGTCGAATTTCTTCTAAATATCAGAAAAGTTAATTCCATTTGTTCTTCAATCAAAGGAAAGAAAGAATTCTAACTTTTCTTGAATATCTCAAAAACTTATTCACCAAGAATGACGAAATATCTTTGAAAAGTCGAATGAATGAGAAAAAATTAAAAAAGTTTTCGAGATTGTTTTCATTAATCAAATTTTCTTTTCACAGAGGTTTCGCTGCTGGCATCTACACGACAAATTCACCAGAGGCTTGTCACTATTGTGCTGTAAATAGCCGTGCTAATATCATCGTCGTTGAGGATAACAAACAATTGGAAAAAATATTGCAAATTAGGAAGGATCTACCGCATTTAAAAGCAATTATTCAGTACGAAGGACTCTGTAAGGAGAAGGATGTACTTAGTGTGAGTACTTACCACAGTTATTCATGGTCTTCAAATTTTTTCCCAGTCCCTCTGACTATCCGCAAAACGTGGACTTAGCAGAAAACGGAATCTATTCACTAAAAATTAATGAATTAAAAATTATTGTAGGTTCTTTTGCAGATAGTATTCTTGAAACGAGTGGGTTGAGGGAAAAATCACAAGTTATCTTTTCTGTAGAGAATTTGATTAGCTATGAAAAAGGTCTTTGAATAAATTCTCCTGAACCTGACGGTTTCCAAGATATTTCCAAAATAAAAAAGAGATAATTTTTTTAACTTACTTTTAATTCTTAATTTGTTCAGATTATGCTACGATTGTCTCTGGAATGAGTAGATTCCGCGGATTTCATCAGACCTTTTTCTGTAGAGAATTCAATTGGCTACAAAAAAGGTCTGATAAATTATCTTAAACCTAATAGTTTCCAAGATAGTCTCAAAATGAAGAACCTATGATTTTTCAACTCCTTTCTCTACCATTTTAATACTTAATTTGATTGGATTATGCTGCGATTATCTTCGAAACGAGTAGATTTAGCGAAATTTGTCAGACCTTTTTTTGTAGAGAATTGCATTATCCACAAAAAAGGTCTGACAAATTCTCTCAAACCTGATAGTTTTCGAAATATTTTTAAAATAATCTGGGAATTCTGAGGGAACATTGATATTGATTTTTCTGATGGAATTTTTTCTTTTAATAAACTCTTCTCAATATTTCAAGACTTTTTCTGAAAAATCAATATTGATCAATAGTTTACTACCTCCTGAAACTCAAACTTGCCTTCACCTGCATTTTCTATTCCTGTGGATCAATTACTCTTTAAGTGTTGATTAATAATTTTTTTAACTTCACTTTAGTGGGACGATTTGCTGAAAATTGGTCAAACTGAGTCTGACGACAAATTAGATGCAGTACTGAAAACAATTGGTGTTAATGAATGCTGCACACTGGTTTATACGGTAATTAATACCTCGTGATTTATTTATAAAATTCAAAGTAATGGAGAAATTGAAATACATAATCAGTTAAATCAATTCAATTGCTTTTGTTTATCAGTCAGGTACTGTTGGTCGTCCCAAAGCTGTCATGTTGAGTCATGACAATTTAACACGTGATGCTAAGTCAATAAAAGATGCTGTACAATTTACGGATGGAAATGAAATTGTTATCAGCTATTTGCCACTTTCTCACGTTGCTGCTCAGGTAAGAATTGAGAAAAAATTATCGTGATAACGTATTTTGAGAATATCTCATAAACTATTGAGAACGAGAATTTGTCAGATCTTTTTTTGTAGATCATGAAATCCTCGACAAAAAAATATTTGATGAATTTTACAATGTACATAATTTTAGTTCCTAGTTTAAAAAATTATTCGTAAATTATCTGGCAAATGTCTTGAATGCTATCAACTTTCTGAAAATTTAACAAGATATTTCTATGGAAAAATGTCATTTGCAAACTTTCAAATTGTTATCAAAAATTTTCTTTTTCGATCTCTTCCAACCTTTTTCTTGTTGAGAATTCCATGTTTGAAGAGTGAAATTCTTGGATCTTCAAAATTCTTAAGATTTTAACACATAGCCCCGAGAAATTTAAGCTGAAAAAAGCATTAATACATTCGATTTTAGAATGTTTAAGAATGTTAATTTTTTTTAATTTCCGAATAATTCGAAAACTATTGGGATCGCGAAGACTTTATTACATCGTCGCTGTAGAATTAAAAGGGCGTAAGTGCCATTCTTTCTCGCTTAATAATAGAAGGGCGTAAGTTAATATTCTCATGAAAAATGACTGTAGATTCAATTTTTATAGATTTTCAAAAAATGGCACTTTCGCCCTTTTGACTCTAGGCTGACGATATCATTTGTTGTCTTGTATTTTCCTGGCTATGCACTGAAACCATAAAAATTCAAAAATCCCTTTAACTTCATCACCACAAAAAAGTGATCTCTCTAAAATGACTAATTATTTGTTTTAAATATTTGCAGGTAGTTGACATATTTACGACTCTATACATTGGCGCAACTGTTTATTTTGCTGACAAAAATGCGCTGAAAGGAAGCTTAATTGAGACACTCACTTATGCCAGGCCAACTGCATTTCTCGGGGTGCCACGAGTTTGGGAAAAAATTTATGAAAAAATGATGGTTGTAGCACGTAATAATGGACCAATTAAAAAATTGATTGCTACATGGGCTAAGAATCAAGGATTATACTACAATATGAATAAAATGAATGGAGTTGATTATAAAACTTGGGGCTATTTGATAGCAAAATGGTTAGTTTTTAATAAAGTTAAGACAACACTGGGATTGAATAGATGTAAGATATTTGTTACTGCTGCTGCACCATTGAGTGATGAAATTAAAAAATACTTTATGAGCCTGGATATGCCAATAATGGAGGCTTATGGAATGTCTGAGTGTGCTGGTGCTCATACACTCAGTACAAATTATAATTACAGGTAATTTCTATTTTTATAACAATGATAATTTGGATAAAATCTCAACTTTAATGACAAATTATTAAAATAAAAAAAAATTCATTTTTCAAAATTGGGAAAAAACTCTTTCAATTAACAAAAATAATTGCAAATTGTGAATGAAACTCTTCAGAATAATTCTAATTTTTCCTGTTTTTTTAATTCTTGATTTTTTTATTTGTTTTCCATTTTCAGATTGGGAAGTGTTGGCTCTGTTTTAAGAGGTTTCAAAACAAAATTGGATCATCCAGATGATACTGGAGAGGGAGAAATATGTATGGGCGGTCGTCATGTGTTTATGGGATATTTGAATGAGGGAGATAAAACGAAGGAAGCCAAAGACGAGCAGGGTTGGTTGCACAGTGGAGACTTGGGGAGGATAGATAACAAAGGATTTTTATATGTTACTGGTGAATATTGGAGACTTCTTATATATATCTTAATTTCATTATTTTGAAGCTCTGATGTTTCCGAAAAAAGATTGTTACCAATTTTTTTTATCTCGCTTGATTTACAAGAAATAGTGCCCCAATTAATCGCTTAATCCATTTATCTTAGTTTGATTAATGAAAAAAAAGACATGATTTAATAAATGTTGGATTGATTGTTTTGTAAATATCTGCAGAATGCGCGGGCTTAGAAAAAAAATTTGTAGACTTTTTTTTAGAGAATTTCATAAGTTGCAAGAAAGGTTTATTGACGAATTCTCATAAACGCAAATGGTTTTGAAGATATATGCGAAATAATGGTGATAAAAAAGGACAACTGGGAGGGAAATTATACTGTCGCCGTAGAATCAAAAGGGCGTAAGTGCCATTTTCTCTTGCTGAATAATAAACGGGCGTAAGTTATCATTCTTAGGAGAGAATGAGTGAAGATTCGATTTTGTGGATTTTTAAAAAATGGCACTTACGCCCTTTCGAACATCTCTGAAACGAATGGGTTTAATGAAAAATTTCAAGCAGTCTTCTTTGTAGAGAATTTTATAAGCTACCAAAAAGGTTTCTTCACAAATTCTCGTAGAGCTGGGTAATGAGAAAAGAAAAAGGGTAATTAGAAATATTAATGGGTAAGTTTATTTTGTAAATATTTCTGAAACGAGTAGATTTAGAGAGAAATGTTAAGAGACCTTCTTTGCGAATAATTTTATTGTCTACAAAAAATGTTTGTTGATTAATCCCCGTAAACTTGATGGTTTTTGAGATATCTTCAAAATAATAGGGGTTTGTAAATTTATGCTCTATGAATATGGTTTCTTTAGACTACTATTACAACTATGGATTGTAAAACCTTTCAGCAATCAGGAGACGAATAGAAAGTCAGCAACAAAAATTGTTACTCGATATTGATTATCACATAAAAATCTTTTTTTTTTCTATTTACAGGAAGAATAAAGGAATTAGTTATCACAGCTGGCGGTGAAAACATTCCCCCAGTACACATTGAACAAATGTTATTGAAGGAATTACCAGCACTCAGTAATGCGATGCTCATTGGGGATATGAAGAAGTATTTAACTATTCTGGTTACGCTCAAGGTTTGTTTTTGTTTTTGTATTTCGCTATAATCGATAATTTGATTGCACAGCGGTGAAATAAAATAAACGAATCTCACGATAAGATTGGTTAATCAATTGATTTATTCCATAAAAGAGTATTTATTCCATAAAAACTCAACTTGAATAATTTATTCGATTCACTGCAAAGCACTGAGTCAATAGTTTATCTCAATATTCAAATAATTTTCTTTTTTCCAAAGACGGATATGGACCCTGACACTGGCGGGCCACTTGACACTCTTCTGGCAAGTACAAAATCTTGGGCAAAGTCCATTGGCAGTAAAGCAACAACGGTATCTGAAGTCATTAGTACACGAGATCCAGCAGTGAGTTGAATAACAATTTCTTTACTTTTCAACAATGAGTCTGCACATTTTCCATTGTGAATATGATTCATCCATGAATATGAAAGAGAAACAAGCCAAATATTTGCCCGTTGATAATTATTTTCCTTTAAAAATAAACGCAATAATAGTAGAAAAAAAACATAAGGTAATTTTCCAATTATCTCCGAAACGAGTCGATTTAAAGAAAACTGTTAAGAGACGTCTTTTGTAAAGGATTTTATAAGTTACAAGGAAGGTCCCTTAACAAATTCTCGTGTACCCGATAGTTTTGGAGATATATGCCAAATAATGATCATAAAAGAGGATAAATAGAAAAAAAACGACGTTTAAGGTTATTTTGCGAATATCTCCGAAACGAGGAGGTTTGAAAGAAAATATCAAGAGACGTCTTTTGTAGTGGATTTCATAAGCTACAAGAAAGGCCTCTTGATAAATTCTCGTCGACTCAATAGTTTTGGAGATATATGCGAAATCATGGAAATAAAAGAGGATAATTAGAAAAAAACTGTAATTTTATTTTGCGAATATCTCTGAAATGAGTAGGCTTGGAGTAAAATTCCGAAGAAATCTTTTTTATAGAGAATTTCATAAACTAAATAAAAGATCTGATAAATTTTTGTAAACCCAATAGTTTCGGAGATATGTGGCAAATAATGGTAATGAAAAAACACAATTAGAAAAAAAAACAAATCAAATAATTTGCACGTTAATAATTATGTTTCTTGAAAAAAAAATCATTAACTTTTTCAGCTAAACTTGAAACTTTTCAAATTAATTTAGTATTTTATTTTCTCCCTTTTTTCAGATTTACAATGAAATTGAAAAGGCGATAATGAGAATGAATGAAAATGCAATCAGTAACGCCCAAAAAGTCCAGAAATTCACAATATTGCCGCATGATTTTTCAATTCCAACTGGTGAATTGGGACCGACATTGAAATTGAGAAGAAACATTGTTGTTAAAAAATATTCATCGGTAATCGAGGAAATGTACAAGTAATATCCAAAAGATGAATTATTTAAAAATAAGCAGATATTTTTTTTAAATTAAATTTTCACTCGCATAATCAACTCACGTGGTGGAAGATATTGGAGATTTATTAGGCATCTTTGGGCTTAGAGCCTTCGAGTATTTATACCTATAATGAAAAAGCCAAAAATGAGAATTTAAAAAAAAAATAGGTAAACATAGGAATTATTTTGATGGGACTGAGACGTTGATTGAGAAAAGTCGTTGAATATAAGTTTAAAAAATTATTGAAATTTGAAAAATTTCCTGCTCTCTTTCTCTGATGCCTAATTCTGTACTATAATTGATGATAAAATAATTTAATTTTAATTTTTTTTTCTCCTCAACATTAGTTAATTTCACTATGAAACCAAAAAAGATGAACAAAAATGAG